>LJJS01000675.1:0-127289 GCA_001447215.1 Diaporthe aspalathi
GCGTGGCCAAATGGGGGGGGTGGCCAAAAGTGGGTACTGCGACTTATTACTAAAATGCCCAGATGTGAACTCGGCAGTGGATGCTCGCTCTTGCTGTGGTCTTCTGCCATGATTCCTCTTGTGACTCTGGAGCATATCCCTTTTAGATTGTTTACATGTATGTGTTCAGTAAATATCGAACCACGGTGAGCTTTTCATTGGATTTTCAACTCAGTCGTCGGCCGACACATGCATTGTGTGACGACGCCTCCCATTTACCCTGTGGGCTAGAACCCGCATGTGAACAGCAGCCCGCTTCATCCCACGCCCGATTCTGCATCAGTGAGGGGTACCACGTTCTGCCTATTTCCTGAAATTAATCGCAGTTCACAGTATTTAGCCACTTCGTTAACCTCGGCTGGCCCTCGGACAACGTGCCGTGTCAATTTCCATTGGCCGTCTGGTAGTTCCACTGTTCAGCTTCTTAGGCACACGATTTGGTTGCTATACACAAATATTTTGAGAACGGATATTCGCATATGCTATTATTAAACAGAGTGCAGTTACCCGCCTTCTAATAAGAAACCAACTCAACCCACTTAAACGTTGCTGGGGCTCTTGGTGAAAACCACAGCATTCCTCATCGCGTTAAATATTTAAGAGACTGCAATCTGTCCCGGGTCTCCTCTCTTCCCAAGCTTCATGTTCCAAGTTACCTCGCTCCTGTATTTTGCTTCAAACAATGGGTACCCAGACGTCTCTGGCTGAGCCCTACCGTAAAGCCAAACCCAGAACAAAACACCCCATACAAACAACATTGCAAGTCCCTGTAAAACCACAAACAGTGCGAACATCGTTTGATTGAACTCAATAGACTGGTACGGCGCTACAATTGAGGCTTGGGTGTAAAACTCCTGCGGCATCCCAGACACGATTTGGTTGGACCTCAGTGCCAGGTTCCCCCAGTTGTTGTCATTGAATAGCCAGAAGGGGAAGGCAAGGACGCTCTGATAATTTTGGACAAGAATCCCATATGTCGACGGATCCCCCAGCTGCAAATTGGAGCTCCAGAAGCTCTGGGCTATCGACGAGGGCCCGGGAATACCGGCAGAGGTATAATTCAACAGCCAGTTAAGCGCAGATCTGTACGCCACCACGTCGACGCCGGTAATAAGCTCAGGAGTCTTGACACATTACGGCATCTAGTTAGTTACATTCAGGTGCAACAGGGGTTCAGAAGCTTACAGTTACATCCGTGATGCTAAGAATGCTGTAGTTGGACCGGGCTGTTGTGAAACTCGCCTGGCGTTTGTAGAACGAGACTCGGCTTGTGATGTTATATTGTTGTTGACCAAACGTTCCGCAAACACCCCCGGTGGTGCCATTGCAGAGAATAAGTCCTATGGCAGTATTAGGACGTACTAGTATTAGAAAATAGTCAACGTTCTTTCTTCAGTAGCCAATGTCTTCTTACCTGTCCGCAGAGACTCCTGCTGCTGTTCAATGCAAAGCCTTATCCCGATTATCGACTGATCGTCGCCATAAATATCACAGTGGACATCATCAAACAAGCGAGTATCCACTTTTGTTGACCCCGAGAAGTCGATTTGGACCGCGGGCGCATTATGGATCTTGACCATGGGAAAACCTGGGTCTTGTTTGGGAACCCAAGGGGCCACCATCTCAAGTCCGCCGGTGAAAAGGTACGACATACAGTCTGCTGATGTGTTGCTTATACAGTTGACTGGTTCGGCTATCGTTGCGACAAGCGGATTCAAGACAAGAGTGTAAGCGGCGGCGTACTGCCCGTATGGTAGCACGGTGTAGGGATAAGCAGGAGACAAGCCTTGTAAATAGTTGATAAAAGGCTGAACAAGAGATCCTTTAAAAGGACCTACTCCTGCAGTAATGTTGTATGTATAGATGGTGTCGTGCAAAGTAGTGTTGGATGTATTATCTGGGAGGTTTTGGCTCAAGTATTAATGAATTGGCGTCTTATCTGCCCTGCTGATGCTTCAAGCATTGTGAAATAGAGACTGTTAGATTAGGCTGCAACTCACAGAACAACACAATTCCAGACAGCCAGATTGCTATAACGAGGCCTCCCCTTTCAATTATTTCCATTAGCCCATGTACGGACCCATATTGTTTCACAGATCTCTCACCTCCACAAAACCAAAAGCCTGGTCATAATTCTGACATCATCTGAAGCTAAGAGCCGGCAAAGTCCCATGGTCCCAGTTGCTGGAGATAGTGCCAACATATTTAGGAATGGAAGTCCACTCGAATAGCCCATCTTTCCATTTTGTAGGAGCTCAAAGGCATCAATAATAAGCATGCTCATTAAGGATGATAACACTCCCTGGCTTGTACGGAGTACGGACAAGGTTATACTTGCGTTGAGTTTTGATATGGCGGACAGTCTATGGCGTTGATGGGAATCATAGATCCCAACTCTGGACAATTGGATAAAGACCACAATAATTGCAAGAAGGCCGAGCGACAGGACACACAACAAAAGCTGCCACCATGTTGTTGCCCACTTTGAATATGGCTTTTTGGCCATTTCGGTAGGACTTCAGGAGCTTTATAATTTCTGAAGTGGAGAAGGATGTAAGGTCTTTATGAGGAGACAAACAATTCTGCCGTGGTTGATTTCACAAATGTTGTCTTTTCATGGGTTTATGAGCAGCAATGGATGGTGAGTGCACTGTGGTGGCTGCTGTAAAGCCGTAAAAGAGTGAAGGAATGTGCTTTGGGGGTGTTTTGCTCTACCTAGAGATTCCAAGAGAAGGCCATCAAGATAATATGTTCTAATGAAGGTGGATCTCCTCATGTCCCCATTCCATGGCAGGCGGTACGCACAGACTGACATACAGGTAGAACTTGATTTACCATAGTCTCACTGCCTGTGTCTTGTGCTTCTTCTGTGCGCTATAAAGAGCAAAACAACTTGTACAACTTGAATTCATCGCAATGAGTAATACCACCTGATTTCACCGGCCGCGGATGTTGCACAAGCTTGACCGTAAGAGTGGGCCACAGCCTTGAAGGATAGACACTGCTTACTTTGTACTACTGCCCGTGCCTACTTGTTTCTCGCTTGTATACTACAGCACACACCTTTGGTTTGTCCAGGTATTTTCAGCTCATGCCATGCCGCGTATGAGCCTCTCAGCCTCTCAGCCTCTGCGCCCGGAGTCCGCCACACTCAATCAAAGTATGCCACATACACACTGTATCCTTTTTAAGGTACTTGAGCCGGCAATATGAAATGTCTTATAAGAAGGATGAGACTGAGTTTCAGGCTTTGTAAGCAAATGCTCTTGGAAAGCAAAGGGTGAGCTTCTAGATCTTTAGTATTATATCTAAATTCAGAGGGCCTCCTTAGCATTGATATATATAATTATGATTCCTGCTCTCTTCACAACCTTTCAACCTCTGGCATTCCTGCCGCAACACACCAATATTTGTCATATTGCAGCACTACTTCATTTTATCTCAAACACCACAATGTGGTGTTCATCCTTTAAGTTCCTACCTCTGACAATTGAAGCCCTGCTAAGCTTTGTGCATGGTGAGTCACTATTGTATCTCCCTGGGCACCCTCAGTAAGTTCCACAATCTGAGGCTATCTTGCTGACAATTCGAATCAAAGGTAGCCAGGGAGTGCTTTGCTGCAATCAAACTCACCCCCTGGATTCTGAGTGTCCTCTTATCTCTGTCGACTCTGATTGCTGGATGAGCAATTCATTCGTCACACAGCATATCTGGGTCCCTTTGGCCAAAACTGGAGACTACAATGCATATCGAGCCCTGAAAACAGTGACATTGACGGCCACTGTCGTTACTGTTGTTGATACCATTCTCGATACTACAACTAAGATTACCGAGGCCCCATTGTCAACCTATACCAACTCCTTGGGAACGAGGACAGAACGAATCACATACATCACCGATGGTAGTACTGTGACAACCGACTTGTAAGGACTAAACGTTTGCGTCCCATCTGAATTGAATATCCGATTTACTGACATATTCACTCACGCATGGAAGGGCTTATCCTACCAATTTCCTCGTCTGGCCGTCTGCGTACACGTATGATGGCACCTTTGCAGTTATTGACGGGTCTGGTGGTTGCTCATTCTCGACAGTAGAGCCTTGCGAAACCAAAGCTGTACCGACTGGTCCTCAGCCTTGGCCAAAGTCATTCGCATGGGACGTCACTTGGAATCAAACTCTCGTTGATACAGACCCCAAAGGAGACGGATTTGTTCTTCTTAGAGATATCAATGACTGGCAATGGCGCGTAGCGAGCCCCTACTTCCCAGATCAACCGGCTGTGACAAGCTGTTATCCTGGGTTCGACGTGGGACCTAATTGGGTAGCCTTTACGCAGACAAATTGGTACACCGCAACAGCAACCAAGACAAAGAGTTAAAATCATGTTGAAGCGTTGCAAGGGGGATGGGGAGGGTTTCATTTCTTTCCAGGTATAGCTGTACCCGATCTATCTACAACCCGGGACATCTCAAATTATTGGCAGTTGAAAAACAACTTGCAATCAGCGCAAGTTATTTATCTTACCATAGTGGCATGACTTTCTTGTACACATCGTTGATAATCTACTTGAGAGCGTCCGCGAAATGGAGCTATGTGGTGTTATGGTTGATGAATTTGGCACTGAGCCGGGTCTGGCATATAGAATACCTGCCCGGTTTTCCAGATTCATAAATGTTTCTGACTTCATTGGTGTACCCGTTACCAGGTCTTTTCCATTCCTTCTAATATACCTTAATATTTTTTCTTCCTCCCCACTTTGAGAGGCCACATTGAGGGGGCATACGAGAGGGCATGTGGGAGGGCCCTTTGAGAGGGGCGTTTCCTCTCGGCGCGTTAAGGAGCTTCAAGAAGGCATGCTGAAGGGCTTTGGGGCGCGTTAGGGTGGGGTAGGGAGTAAGATTCGTGGGTGAGCGGATGTTGGCTGCTACTGTGTGTTGAAAACGAACTGATACCCCCCCCGGTCAGTGCGTCGACCCGAAATCCCGTTGACTTGAGGAAAAAAAAGGCGCGTGCGACTACGCTGCGCAAGCGCTGCTTTCTTTTTGCCTTTCACCAAAACTTCTTATATTGCCAAATGCTATTTATATACGCAAAACAATAACTTCTTGGTAATATTAAAAAGCGAAAAATGTGAAATGCGGATTGTTTTAAAAAAAGCGCGAAAATGCTGCGCAAGCGCACTTGCGTTCCTTTTTTTTTCAAGTCAACACAATTTCGGGTCAACACACTGACGGGGGGGGGGTATCAGTTCGTTTTCAACACACAGTATCAGCCTGCCTTCTTTACTCAGTTGTGCATCTCGACCGGCAACACCAGCTTGCTGCTCTTGAACACCGTCAGAAGATCACAAGAGCCTGGGGAATCCCCCCGGGGCTTCCGTACTTGAGACTGGGCCTGGTCAGGGTGAACATTTGAACTTACAGCTGTCCTGGGTGGTCCTGTGGGACCCGGAGGACGGGTAATCGCCATGGATAATGCGGCATTGAGTTGGGGTCTGGTTCTTCCCTTCTTCACTGTCTCTCAGACAGACCCAAAGATAGGAAGAAATTCATATGTATTGTCGAACGCTTGCATTTATAAGGACGCTCGGCATTTCCGGCACCCTGGGACAGTAATCAAGCTCTTATCTTTCAGACTCACCCAGCCTAAGTACTTTAGGTAGGTAAGTTAGGTAGTTGAGGGCGGCTGCAGTCAACCTGTTCCACACCAACAACCGGTCCCCTGCATCAAAATCCTCCGGGCTATAAGACGCAGGCGCACGCCGAATTCAATGGCTTCGATCCTATCCCTCAATACTCACAGATGCCCCACATGTGTACACAACCACGATCCAACTCATCCCAGGCCTGGCGTAAATACCAATGGACCCCATCCAGTGCGGCTTTGCAGCGGATAGACAATTTGGGTCGTCTGTCTCCCCTTGTCGCCGGGCGTTTGATTTCACCATCTTGTTCGAAGAAGTCGTACTTGTCATCATCCCAGCATGCGCCTTTATCCCAACTGCCTGCGCCCTCCTGGTCCTGCGACAAGGTCGCACACTGTTCCGCCCCGGCCGACTGCATGCGCTGAAGCTCGCCTCCGCGACAGCACTCGCAGCTGTGCAGGTTTCTGTTCTGGCTCTACAAGCACGTCTCGCCAACAAGACAGCCGCCTCGCTCGCGAGCGCCGTCGCCGCACTCGTGGCAAGCGTCCTCGTCCCCTTGGTTTCTCACTTCGAGCACCTGAAATCTCTGCGCCCATCTGCCCTCTTGGTCTCGTTTCTCTTCCTGACCTGTCTTTTCGAGGCCGTCCGCACCCGTACGTATTGGCTAAGTGGAGAGGTGCCCCTGGCGGCTGCACTATTTGTGGGCGTCGGGCTGAGGCTTGTCGTTCTATCCGTTGAGTCTTTGAGCAAAAAGCGGCTCATAGTGGCACAAGATGAAAAGATAGCACTCGAGCGGCTGGCCGGACCCATCAGCCGTGCTCTTTTTTCCTGGCTGAATGGTTTGATGATGAGCGGCTATCGCGGATTGATACACCCGGAAGACCTTGGCCCGATTGACGACCGCTTGCTCACGACACACTTGCGACCGAAATTTGGTAACATCAACGTCCGATATGGACGTGACACTGGCCTCAAGCAAACGGACCCTCCTACTGGAAATGGTCTCATAATGCTCACGTTTACCGCCCTGGGCCGCGCCTGGGCGGGCCCCGTTGCTGCGCGGCTTGCCGTGTCCGCCTTTACTTTCACGCAGCCTTTCCTCGCCAACTCGGCCTTGACATACCTCCAGGCAGACACCCCTACCCCTGCGAGCCACGGCTACGGACTCATCGGTGCGACGTTCCTCTGCTACGTCGGCATCGCTGCCGCGACGGGCTGGTACTGGCACCAGGCATATCGCTGTGCCGTGATGGTCCGCGGTGGGCTCGCCACCGCCATCTTCGACAAGGTGCTGAGGCTTCCTGAAGGGGGAAAGGTTCAGGCGATGGCCACGACGCTGATGGTGGAGGACCTCCAGCGCATCATGTCTGCCGTTGCGCGTGGGCACGAGATATGGGCTGGTGTCATCGAGACCGGACTGGCAACGTGGTTGTTGTATAGGCAGCTTGGACCGTCTTGTTTCGTCATGCTTGCGCTTGCTGCAGGTGAGTAGTCCACCCCCGAGCTGAGGCAACATATTGCAGCGTCTGACAATTCACAAAAGTGTGCGGCTTTCTTTCTCTTCAGATTATCAATAAAACCGGTGGTGGCCAACAAAAATGGCTAGCTGCTACCCAGAAACGACTGAGAATCACAAAGCAGGTGCTTGACAGTCTGAAGGGGGTTAAGATGACCTCCCAGGATGATGTGGCCTACCGAGCTCTGACTGATCATCGAGTCCGCGAAATCAAGGACTCGGCTTCATTCCGTTGGCTCATGTTGATAAGTAACTTCCTGTGTAAGTTGCCGGGAATTTGCTTCTCATACCATCAAGTGCCAGTCTGGCTGATCACAACTTGTCCACGCAGCATACTGTCCATTGACACTATCTCCTCCCCTCTTATTCGGCGCGTATATAGCCACTGGGAGCAATGGATACGACTTCAGTGCATCAAAAGTCTTTACAACTTTGGTTATTGTCACGTTGCTATCTGCGCCGTTGGTACGTCTCTTCCAGGTCGTTCCTCAACTTGGCGGTGCCTATGGATGCTTCCATCGGCTTCACAAGTTTCTGCTCCTGGAGGACCGGCGTGAATATAGAGAGACATTGCAGTCAGATGAGATATCTGGAGCGGATGATCAACACATCATATCGCTTCGGGGGATTTCATTCGGATGGGACGCTGAGAACTGTACAGTCCTAAAGCATATCAGTCTCCGCCTCAAGAGAGGGACAAAAGTTGCCATAATTGGCTCGGTGGGGACGGGAAAGACGCTTTTCCTTAGGGGTCTCATTGGCGAAGCCCACAAGACTCATGGCCAGATAATGGTAGCCCCGCGCACTACCACCGCCTACTGTAGCCAGACCGCATGGCTTGAGAATGTCCCTGCTCAACAAAACATGACGCAGTATCAAAGGGAGTCGAGCGGACCAGAGTTCTATCGAGAGCTGTTATCGGATTGCGCCCTGTACGATGTTGTCAAGCTGCCGACGTTCGCCTCTGAATCTGTTGGCAGTGGCGGCGTCAAGCTTAGTGGCGGGCAGCGCCAGAGACTGGTGAGTTTGTGAGCATCTTCCTCAGCTCGGGGTTTTACTGATGCTTAGGTATTCAGGCACTGGCGAGAGCCCTATCGACAAAAAGTGACATTTTGATTCTCGACGATGTTTTCAGCGCCTTGGACCAGAAAACAAAACACCACGTTGCCAAAACGCTGCTTGGGGAATCTACAGCACATAGAGACAGGACAATCATCTATACCACCCATGACGGTATTTTTGTCCCCGTTCCTGTCACAGGGCGTCCGGAAACGATACTGACAATTGTCTTGACAGAAAACATTGCCAGGCTGGCTGACCAAGTGTACCACATTGATAAGATGGGCCATCTCTCGCTAGTACCAGACTCAGGTTTGCCAAAGCGCTTGACTTCGATGACACTCGGTGAAGGACAGTCTGTCGACTGCTCCGAGGCTGATCAAGTTGATGCGGCGCATCCCCGATTGTCCCCAAGCGGCGAGAAACCGGCTCAAGTGTCAGGCAAACTTCAAGCACCGCACATCGGTATACAGAGGCCGGCTGCAAAGCAAGCTTTGGGAGACAGAGCCGTATACAAGACGTATTTCAAATCTGTAGGCTTAGTCCACACGACCATCTTTCTCGTCGGCGCCATGGCCTGGTCAGTCTGTTTCAAGTTTCCTGGTAAGCGATCCCTGCGAACAAATTGACTCTGATAGAAGACCAGTCTGTTGCAAGTCTTTTGTGCTAATGTGGGCGCTGTTGGTCGGCCCAGATATCTGGGTTCAGTGGTGGTCAGAGGCCCCTGCCAGAGGCGCCGACCGACTGGGATACTGGCTGGGAATATACGCGGCCCTGGGGGCCATCGCGCTCGTAGTACTCTCCGCCTGGGTATATCACCAGCAGTTCAACGTCATTTCCAGGTCTGGCAAGCGCCTTCATGGCCAGCTGGCCACTACGGTCCTTAGAGCGCAGTACCACGTCATAAGCCAGGTCGACACGGGAACATTACTGAACCATTTCAGCCAGGACCTCATGTTTGTCGACATGCAGTTGCCAATAGACCTCTTCAACACGTCGTCCGAATTGTTCACGGCGCTGATCCAGATCGTCCTCATCACTGTCGCGTCGCTCCCGATGCTGAGCGCCGTTCCCGTGCTGCTGGTCGTCATGTACGCGGTGCAGCACTTCTACCTCCGGACATCGAAACAGCTGCGGCTTCAGGAGCTAGAGGCAAAGGCGGCCTTGATCACCAAGATAGGCGAGACGGCCTCCGGCGCTGGACTATCTACCATACGTGCACATGGCTGGTCCGAAATCACCATGTCCCGGTTCCTCGAGAAGCTGGACCGCTCCTAGGAGCCCCTATACCTGCTGTACTCGATACAGCGGTGGCTCCAGTTCGTGCTCGGCCTGGTTGTTGCGGGCACCGTGCTGGCGGTGCTCGGCGCATCCGTCGCACTGAAAACGTCCAAGACGGTGAGCGCCGGTGCCGTGGGCGTGGCATTCCTCAACGCTGTGACGCTCGGCGAGACGCTGACGCAGCTGATCATTGCGTGGACCGGGCTCGAGACTTCCCTGGGAGCCATTGCACGGATCGAGCTGCTCCAGCGTCAGACGCCGGTCGAGGGTGGCGCGGTCCTACAAGCAGGCCCGACTGGCTGTGGTGCAGGTGGTCGTGGCGCTATCAGGTTCGAGAATGTCTGGGCGACATACAGCGCTGAGCCGAATGCGGCTGCAGGCGAGGAACTTACAGATCGAACGGCGGAATGGAGCCTGCGAGGCATTACTTTGGATATCAAGCCGGGCCAGCGCATTGCTCTGTGCGGGAGAACAGGTTCAGGCAAGTCGACCCTACATCTGGCATTGCTGCGCATGGTGAATATTCCCGTCGGATCCATCTTTGTCGACGGCGCAGACCACGCTACCATGTCCTTGGAGGCGCTGCGTACCCGCTTCCTCGTCATATCACAAGACAGGCTCGGGAGCTTTGGCACTCTCCGCCAGGAACTGGACCCGCACGAGGTCTTTTCAGATCAAAGGATCGAGACCGTTTTGCTCGAATGTGGCATCCTCGATGCCGTGCGCAATAACCCCGGCGGTCTGGCTAGCCACAGAGGGGACTGTAAGTTCTCGGATGGTGAGGAGCAACTGTTGGGCGTGGCTCGCGTGATACTGGAGAATGAAAGAGACTGCGGAAGACCTGGAAGCGAAGGCAGGATTGTACTGCTGGACGAGATTACGAGCAGGTACGCCCAGTGTTCCGATCGTTTACGGTCTATCCCGCCGCAACGGTTTATCAGTACTACTAACGACTTACCATTGGCCCGCAGTATTGACAAAGAGACCGAGAAGAAGGCAGAGTGCCTGCTGAAGACCCATATCCGGGACAGGACCTTGATTGCTATAAATCATAGGCCGGAAGCTGTGGCAGAATATGACCGCGTGGTGGTGCTGGATAATGGACAAATTGCTGATGTTGGCACGCCAACGGAGATTTTGTCACGATGTGAGCTTTTCGCCAAACGACAATAACTTCCAATGGGTGTATATGTAGGCATGTATGATATCAAACGATACGGCAATTGATAGCAGAAGGTTTTGTACACACCTTACAGACTCTGTCGCAGCGCTGTTCTCAGCTGATGCTACATCGCTTACACAGGCCACCCGGGTGTCATCGTGTCTAGATACACGTCATATGCCATTGATAGTAGTGGCTTTCACCGTGCAGTGAGGGAGGTAGGGGCAAGGGCAGCGGCAAGGGGGAGGACCAGCTGGTCCGCTGGAGATCCTGCCCACAGGCCCCCAGGTCCCCCAGTGTTGGAAATGGGGTGCGTTGGGCACACCGGGTACGTCGGCATAGACACTTCACATGAGTTGTCCCATCTTCTCAGGAGAGAGGATCATTGAAAGACCCCACCTGACAATATTCATGCGCTACGCGCGTTTACATAGGATGGAGTGTTATTTGGATATGGTATGAACGGATTTGGTATGAACGAAATCTGGGGACAAATGGCAAGCAGCAAATTGATAACACAGTCTCGATCGCCGACAGCTGAAGCAACGTGTCCCTCTCGGCGCCGATATTTTGAGTTTCGTGCCGAGGACTGATCGGCGATTCGCGATTAACTCTACGACCGGTGGCTTATCCCAAAGCTTGTCTGTTCAGTAAGCAAATTGGGAGTGTCGCTGGCTCGGAAATTTGTTTACGCGGGGAGGAGATGGTGTGCCGGCCGACCAGTTGACCTCGGATCATCAGAATATCGGGTTCTCAGGATGTCTTCTAAGTACGTTTGGAGCTCCAAGTATTTCCCTGACCCGGTGCTGTCCAAGCTCAGCCAACTTATTAAAGGGATGAATCTGCTTCTATGATTGAGCCAGCTTGAACCATTGCGGTAAACAGAGACGTATGCCCTCCAATATTTCCAATCAAAGTTGGAATATCCTACCTTCGGTCATGTTTGCGTCTCAAGCTCCCACCATGAGTGCCATCGTAGCGCTCGTGGTGATTTGTGCAGGTGTCTACACAGCCTACCAACTGTTCTTTTCGCCCCTCTCCCGCATACCCGGGCCCTTCTGGGCAAAGCTGTCCAATGTTCGTCTGCTGTTGGGTTCTCTCAGCGGTGAAGAACATTTGGATTTTGTATCGCTCCATAAGAAATATGGTACAGTTGTCAGGGTCGCCCCGAACGCCCTGTAAGTTGTTGACTTGATTCAAATACGATGGCTCGAGGTTGACTCCATGTTCGCAGGAGCATCACAGATCCGACAGCGTTCCGTGAAATTTACAGTAAGACCGAGCTGCCCCTGAGGCTCAAGCATGCCTGTTGACATTTCAAAGAGGCAGGTAACAGGTATATCAAATCGGAGGCAGCGGGAATTCTGAAAGCAGGTCGCCCCTTTGATCTCCCAGGCGAGAGAGACGAAAGAATCCACGGGGAGCAGCGCAAGCTAGTCGCCCGGGCATACTCCATGGAGTCGATGATCCACCTGGAGCCACGCGTCGATGAAATACTCCAAACTCTGCTCCAAAAGCTGGACGAGCTGCAAGGCCAGACTATCGACCTCGCACAGTGGCTTCAGCTGTTCGCGTTCGGTGTGTGAGAGAGGTCCCTGCGGCGCATGCCGGCAATTAACACGGTTGACAGATCTAATCGGGGCTATAAGCTTCTCCCGACCCTATGGATATGTCGAGGCCGGCGACGACGATGGCATATTCGCCCTTCTCAAGGCTACGTTCAAGTCCATCGCGTGGTTGAGTCGTGTCGTGTGGTTTTTTCGACTACACCAGTGGCTTAAATCTTCCTTCGGAAGTTGGGTCCCCTCCCTTGGGGCTAGCAATCGGAATGGATACTTTCACCAGTTCGCATGGCGTGAGATCAACGCCAGGAAGGCTCGTGGAGGCGACGACAGAGACATGCTCGGGAAGCTTCTCACGGTGCAGAAAAGAAAGCCTGAGATGAATGACACCAACATCGCATTTATGATGACAGCCAACGTCACTGCCGGGTCAGATACAACCTCTTTCGCGCTCAGCGGTATTTTCCATTATTTACTTAGTAACCCGGACAAGTACCGCTGCTTGATGGCCGAGTTGGAAGAGAAGAAAGCCAAGGGCGAGCTCAGCACGCTTGTTACCTCCCAGCAAGCAGGGTCTTGTGCGTACCTGCAGGCTGTCATTTATGAAGCAATCTGTCTGCGCCCTTCGGTCGGCGCACCATTGGACCGAGTTGTACCTGCTGGAGGAATAACAATCAAGGGCCACTATGTTCCCGCAGGGGTAGGATCAAGTTAATCTCCACAGGCACGCATTCCAGAAAGCTATAAATGTGACAGACAATCGTCGGAACTTCTTCTTGGGCCCTACATCGGGAGCCTCTTATATGGGGTCCCGATGCTGAGTCTTTTCGCCCTGAGAGATGGTTGGACAAGAACAATGAGGGACTTAGTACGCCTCCGATTTTCGCGGGTCGTTCGGAAATGCTAATTAAATACAGAACGGTACTTCTTCTCATTTGGAGGTGGCTCACGAACATGTATTGGGCGAAGTAAGTCGGTCGTGACCCTCGGTACCCGGTCAAAACTTAGTTCACTAATGCAAGTAACGCCTTACAGACATCAGTTGGATGGAGATTGAAAAGGTGAGAACGATCAACAACAACCTACCTGGAAACAATACTCACAGTCTTGTAGCTTGTGCCTACTTTGCTGATGCGATACAACTTTCAACTTGCACCATATGGTGGGTTAGTTGATGATTGTGGGTGAGTCAGCATCTATCAGGTCAGACTTGTGAGATATGGTTAATAGTTTCAATAGAAACCTTATGTTTGCGAGGGAGCTTAATGTGAACTGGACGGTGCGAGCTGGTAAAAATGATCCGCAATCATAGGATGAAATTAGTTGATGCGGCTCACATGGCGAGCCGCCGGGGTAAATTGTATGCAAAGTTTCGTTCGCGAGCAGAAGCCGAATCGCAGTACGGACAATTGATAAGGCCTACAGGGGAACTTCTTGATGAAGCCGTCCTTAATGACAATTTTCGTTCAAGTAAGCCAATCTTTGTAACGTCCCTCTCCTTGAGCTGCCGGCCGCAGCGTCGGCAATGTGTAGCAGGGGCAATCCGCCGCCCTCAGCTCGCACCCATGGCGCGGCCTTGTGTCCGATGTTGCAACCCATAGCTAGACCCTGGGCGCCCGCCCACTTGAGATTGTTGGAAGCAGCGATCAACTTGTCAGCGGCAGCATCCCAGTTCCCGACAGCGAGCAGCGCGGAAGTCTCTGCGTGTTGAAGGGAACGCATGAATATTGACGCTGAGGCTGCGCTTCCTACTTACGTAGCTTCCGCCGGACATGGCCGTTGATGGAGGTGTTGTATAGAGCTGTAGCATCAACTGATAGTAAGTCATTCCACCAAGGAAACCAACTGTCTGATGATCAGTCAGCACTCAAGTATCACGGGGGAGTTAATGTTTGACATGTACTGAAGAGGGAAAGAAGAAGAGGATAAATTCTCCAAGGGCAGAGGAAGGTATAGACAGCCCTCTGATATGGTGTCGATGAGTTAATCAGTCAGGGTGTCAAGTGTCTGAAATCCAAGTTGGGCTTGATGACTCGAAGCACGGCCTGTGCAGCGGATCTGACGAGCAACAAAACGAGCCCCTTTTTCTTCCGCTACGATTTCTCCATTGAACCTTGCAAATGAATAAATTGGACACGAGTCTGTGGAGATGCGAAATGACGAATCCCGAAATTCGAGTAAGCAAAATCTAATGCTACTCGCTAACTACCACATCTTTTCCCACGCCCTCCTGAAGGCGTTCATGTCCTGCAAACGAGCACGAACGTTTTCCTCAACTCCGCCGTCTTCCCAGATCCTGCATTCCTCATCACACTGTTCCTTCCCACCGAGCAAGTCTGCCTGCGCTGGAGAAACAAATCTTGTCCGCTTGATAATCTTCCAGAGCAAAAACATGAAGGGTCCAAAGGCCACTGCGAAGTAGTCTGTGATGAACCCCTGGTAGTCGAAAGGCACAAATATGTCAAAGCCAATGAATAACAACGTGAAGCATCCAAGACCACAGGCGAAGTATGCCGCTCCAGGGGTCAAGGGTGCAACATACGGCAGCGCCGTCAAAGGCACCGCATCAGGCTGTGCCATTCTTGCTCTATACCAGCCGATAAAGGTCCAAAGCATGCCGGTATATGTCGCAATGAGGGCTGTCGTTGTGAGGTCGACGAACCAGTAAAAGACGGTGACAGTGTTGTTCGAAGAGACGAGAAAGGTGATGCAGGTGATCAGAGACACAGCGGCAACACAGTAGATGGGGACACCTGCTTTAGTGCAAGTGAGCAGGAATCTAGGAGCTTGACCATCTGTGTGTAGCCAGTCAGTACTGTCCGCTCTTGGTTACTTTATGGTTGAAGCTGTGACTGACCTCTTGCAAGACCATACAAGGTCCGGGAGCTCGAATAGAGGTAAGCGTTTCCACATGACCTGTTTTGGCAATTAGTATGAATCCACCGAGCCCTGGGGTGCTGTAGACTCACAAGCCAGAGGTAAGGATCAAGAAATTGATGAGACTCGGCAGTCCACTGATTCCCAGATTCTGGATCCCAATCACCCACGGAGAGGCTGCGGCTCCAGCTGAGGAGTCCTCAATCGCCCCCATGAGACGTGGATCTGTTGGGGAGCAAATGATGCCCACCGCGAGGACTCCAACGACATAGAACCCCACAAGGCGATAGAAGATCAGCTCTGGTACTATCCGTTAATCAGAGGCTCAGAGATTGGGGCCTGTAGCAAGATAAGAGTAGTACTGACTTGCCAGACGGGGGATGGTGTGCCGTGGGTTCTGGATCTCTCCCGCAGAGATGGCTAGCATGTCAGGACCTGCGATCGTGAAACCTGCGTAGATGACAACGGACCTGAACACTCGTTAATAGATGTCCCACAGAGCGTCCAATGGCCGTTCAACTCACCACCACCCAAGAAACTTGCCAGTATCTCCCTCAGCATAGTACGGGATCATGTAGTTCCCACCACCCCAGTTTCTGAACCCGTAGGCATCGTTCCTGGGATTTCCACCAGACATAGTTACGAGTGTAATCATGACCAGGCCGAAGAGAAGTAAGACCTTGAGCGAGGCCATAACGAATTCGCTCTCGCCATACCACTTGACCGCGACGACGTTTAAGAAAATACAGACTCCCATCGCAAGTGCGATCCATGCGGCGGGGTTGGTCTCGGTATCCCAGAATTGGATGACTGTGGCGACAGCCGAATATTCTACACAGACCTGAGATCTTGATTAGCCTCATGCTGGTCGGGGTTGGGGTATAAAGCGGGTGCATAGTTACTAGCATGGTTCCGGCAAAGAAATATGTCCAGCCCATCGCAAAGCCCAGTGCAGGGTCGACAAATCGAGATGCCAGCTCAAAGATAGTCCCCCGGATAGGGAGGAAAGCACACATTTCGGCGACGCACAGGTAGCAGGGCCAGACGAACAGTATGCCCCAGAACAGGTAGCCGAGGACCAGAGACAACGGGCCTGCCTCTGCCAGTACGCTGCCAATACCAACGAAGAGACCTGTGCCGATACTCCCGCCAATGGCCATGAGCTGCACGTGTCGCGGTGAAAGGCCTCGCTGCGTTTCGAACTCTGCCCGGCGCTCGAGGCCGCCGCCAGCGACCTTCACGTCGCCGACATTGGTATCAGACGTAGACTGCGCGGAGGAGATGCCCAAAGGCACCTTGTTGTCTTCTGAGACACCCATTGCGTCCTTCGGTTGTATGAGCGACTCGGGAGAGAGGGAAGAACGCCGATCGCCGTCAAAACGGTCGGACGAGACGGGCTACATGGCTCAACATATACTGCACGCACCACAGATGATCGGCGGCCCTTCCCCGGACGCCCCGTGGTGTCTGCTAGTCAGCCGTCAGCGTAAGGACGCCCGATAAGCAAGATTTGACCCCAGGAAGGGGGAATCGCACTTACGAATGGGGGACAGTCCTGAGCTTGGCAACAGACATATCTCCTCCCTTGGTGGAGCCCGCCAAGCACCCGGCAGAGAGATAAGGGGAGCGAGGAGGCTGTCAGATTACTGTCTAGGCCTGCTTGGACGCATCTTGGCCGCCCATATACGGCGCTATCGCCCATTCTATGACTACCGGGGATTGTTTTAAGCTCAGTACACGTGCCAAGCGTCCAGTCCTGGCTAAGTTAGCCCCCGCCGGATGCGAGGATGTCGGCCACATACCAAGTCCGCCGCGCTCGCATCTACCTGCTTAAATAGGCATCCATAGGCGACTCCTCACGACATGAGTTTGTGAGCGGGAAAACCCTTATCTACATGCAAGGCTATCATCAGGTCAGGTAAACGTCACTGATTTCCCAGATCTTTGATGTGGTGCTATGTAGATTAAGTAGTATTGGAGCAAATCGATATGCGGTGCGACCCAGCAAAGGAACCTTGGAAGTGTTTGAAAAGAAAAGGATTACCGTATCTGCTTTCCTCTCAGAGTCTGACTAACATGTTGAATCTAGGAGCTCTCGTTCACGTTATGATTTCACAAGGGAGCAGTCACCAAGATAAGCTTCCAGTGCACGGGGAGATGCTGCTAGGGGTGGGCTCACGTTTGATAAGCACCCGCAGGATTAATACAATGTTCCTATTACCTTGGCGTGCTCTGAAGTGTACTGTACTGCAAGTATGTTCAGCATGATGCCGGGCTCAGCCAACACGTGGATCCCTTGTCCTACCCAATGCCTGGGTACTTTTCTACATGTAATTCCAATTCCCATTTATGATGTTCAAGCTCTTAAACTCCGCCGCCCCACCAATCCCACTCTGAGCAGGCAGGGCATTATTGTAACGTATCTGCCAAGGTGTGGTGAGTTGAAGATCCATGGATATAGAAGATTCAGGCATCAATTCTTTAGTCACTTTTAAAGGTCGAGCAGTGAGGAAAGATGATTCAGATGCGACAACACTTTCTAGATTCTACCGCAGTGATGCAAATCCCAACCCGTTAACCAAATGCAGTTCGCAAAACACAAAATCGTAGCAATCGTCAAATATTCCCACATAGGACGCAATCAAAAAATGCTAGTTGACATGAAGACAAGGTAACCAGAAGTGAAAACAGAAATCTCGACCCCGAGGCACTCAAAGACGCCTAGCTGATGCGGTCCACCTCGGTGACGTTGAACTGCATCGCCAGGCTGTCGGCACCCTTGTATGTGCCTCCCTGGACCCAGTTGAAGGTTGAGCCAGTCTTCGTCGTGGCGGTGAACGTGGCATTCATGTTGACGTCGACCTTGTATTGCATGAAGAAAGCGTTGGCGGTGCAGAACTTGCCAGCCGGGCAGGCGAGGGCAAAGGTTGCGGCACGGGTGGTGGTTGAGCCAGCCATCTCAGCATCATTCTGTGAGCGCAAATGTTAGCTAAGTTGCGGTCTTTCTTTTTCTTCTTCTCTTCAGGCAACGGCAGGCTATAAAATATCATGATGCACGGGGTTCACGACTCACGTTCAATGTCTCGAGTTGCCAGTTAGCCTCAGTCCTGACTGAACCCTCGCTAATCAATGGAACTCCGACCTTTGCCTCAACAGCGACACTGCCGCCGACCAGGGCCCGGATCTGGGTGTTGATGGTCCTGGACTCGGTGACGGCATCTGTGGTCATGAGGGTGATGGTCTGCGAGGCAGAGCTGTTTCGGTTGTCCAGGATTTGCGAGCCAACCGACATCTGTGTCCCACGGCCGGCGGGCATGATGCTGCTGGCGAAGCCCTCGTAGTCGATGTTGGTGATGGAGATTGAGTCGAGCTCGTCCAGGAAGTCGACGCCAAAGCTGCCGAAAATCTCCATGGCGTCGCAGTTGGTTCCCGTCAGCCTGGCGATGATGCCGGAGCCAACAGGGATGTCGACCCAAGTGGGACCGGTTGACTGGGGGTGCGAGAAGGTGTCGCCGAGGACTTCAAACGAGTTTCCGGCGTCGGTATCGAACCTCATACCAGATACGTAGATGCTGTCTGCGCTGGGGCGGGCGATCGAGAACTTGGTGATACGCTCATTGTCGGCGAAGGTGAACTCAGCATCCACGAGAGAATCATTCGAGTGCAGTTCTGACGTGTTACCCGAGTAGCTCGTAGCCTTGATACCGCGCAGATTTACAGAGCCCCTATGGAAGGCCAATGTCAGTACATCTTATTCAAATTCTGGATCTCAAGCCCAAATATCAAGGGCCGCGGTTCTCATGGGGGCATGCGATTGCCTGATCCGATACAGCCTCAGGAGCCATAGAAAAAATGAATATTCTGAACAAGCTTACATGAAAACGCTATTCAATGTGTTAGCTTACCGGGTACTCTAAATTGTGGGTTGCGGTATCTTACTGAATGTTCGTAAAGGGGCCGTTGAGAACAAAGTCCTCGCATTCCGGGTTCGTGCCTGGCTTCACCTCGCCGTCCAGGAAGGAAAGAAATGGTCCATTCTTCGAAGTACCACTCTGGCGCTTCAGGAGTGACGAGTCCGGAGAGATGAGCTGCTCATTCCTTGCGGCGAGCTCATCAATGCCGTATGTCCTTGTCTCGAGCTGAACTCCCTCGTCCTTGAAAAAGTCGATGAGCTCTTGGAGCTCCTCCTCTGTCATTTCCGGAATGTGAGTGATGTTGGGCTTAGGGTCCTTTGGCGGGTCGACAACTATGGTCTCGTTGCGTGGGAAGAGAACTGCTGGGGCATCGTCGGCGACGGGGGCGGCCAAGACAGGCTGGAGCGCAAGGAGCGCGGCTGCCAGCGACAAGATCTTCTTGGTGCACATTTTTATGATTGAATTCGAAAAGATGTCTTAAGTGAGTGCAATTGAGTGGAACAAGCCTTCAAAGAGTGATAAGGCTGTGATGACCAAATGATTCGAATAAGAGAATGACTGAACGGAAACGAAAGACGCAGCTTGTGCTGTTGTTTGAACTGATAGCTGATGTGTTGAAAAACTTCTAGTCTGGAGATGGCATACCGCTTCCCTTTCTTATATACAGACATCACGAGGCCTCAGAGCAACCCCTACTTGATAGACAATGTCCATTGTTCACTGTCCGATGACGACAGATGCCATGAGGGCTGAAGTTGCCAAGAAGGTCCAAATTTAGCATGTGCTCCGCCCGATCTGTCCACACATATAAGCTCATAAGGTTGAAATCCGCCCCTGTCAAGATTCCTCAGCCTTATTGATCTTTCAACGTGTCCCTTGACCTCCACATCTGAACACAAATTTATTAATGAGGGTAGGATCCACTAGGATACGGACAAACGTGTTACTGGGCCGCCTTGCTGACCACTCTGGGGCATGGGGGTTGCTTGACTTTGCGTGTCAAACATAGTGTAACAGTGGCCCTGGACCTTGCTCCTCAGGGAAACAAACATAGCAGATAGCCTATGGGTATATTATGTAGGCTTCGTTGGGGCACAGATATCAAGGTCAAAGCCATTTGTACCACCTGTAGAGAGTTTGCCAAGACTGCCATAGGAAACAATGGGGCCATATGGCTCATCTTGATGAACCCAAGCCTCTTTTAGCGCAACGCATATGTTCACAACGGTGTTTTAGTCCACCCTTGGCGATCAATGCTTCGGCCACTTACCGCGACACTTACCGGCCGCCAACATTCATCTGAATAGCAGCTGGAATGACTCGTACATGGCATCCTGGATCATGCCTTACCACTTGTATCATAGCCTGGGCAACCTTCACAACTTGGCAACAGGCTAGGTCCGGGCCATCCCACCACAGCGCGCGCCTAGAGCCCAACCACGTGCAGATACTAGTGTTTCAGAACACGAGAAACTGAATGGGAATACGGCAGCCAACCGTCAATAAAACGCGGCTATCAGGGAGCCTCAACTGCCCGAAAAGGGGTCACTGGGATTGTCCAAGATCGTTGTTCATCCCAACTGATGTCGCCAAATTCAGCAAGTTGCTTGGTCACCATACCACCCAGGCATGCTTGGCCAATCTACCGGCCGTCAAATAAATCATGAGTTGACGAGAGCGCCTTTGTTTATATTAAATACTTACTCAGACTCATAGCAGTTCATATTTGCTTTTGCTGAGCGATCATCCCAAAATATCAACTCCAGTACCTGCGCCATTGATCGGTCTCTGATTACTGCTCCGGCAGTTCATCGTCTGGAGATCCCCCATGATTATCTTGGTTCTCGATGCCTACACCATCCTCGTTCTCCTCCCCGTGGTCCTCGTGAGGGTTATAGGATGGCTCACCGCTGCTGATGGTCTCAGGCCCGGGCATGGTGGCAGTGTCGCCCCAAGACGTAGTTGCGGTAGAGTCTTCATGAGGGGCCTGGGCTGAAATGGCGAGCCCGGTTCCATTGGCAGGCTTGGCTGCGGAGTCCGCCAAACTAGATGCCAAAATCGAAGCGACAGCCCGAATGCCAGCCGGCTGCTCATCACTGCTGGCGGCATAATATCCAGTATTGAGCACGTTGGCACTCCCCACACCAGCAGAAACCATGCTTCGAAGCCACGCTTCTAGTTTCCCATAGTTCCCCTGCTCAGCGAAATTGTAAACCAAGATCGAAGATTGGCTCGCCTTGCCGGAGGGAATCCGGTTCACAAGGGCTGCCTCGTTGTACGATGAAGCCTCTGACTCAAAGACTACAATATAGTCGGCTGACTTGTACATTTCGACACTCTGCGGCGTTGAGCCAGGGTTGAAGATACTCTTGAAAGGGTGACTGCCGAATGTAGACTTGGCAGCGTCGACCAGGGATGCAAGGAACGTGACACTCTCGCTGCTGCCCTCTTCGTTGGGAATCTCGTCGTAGAAAATGCCATCGATCGACGTAGTCGGGTCTGCATTCCAAGAGTTCCACATAGTAACATTGCGGTTTATCTCGTCTGCAGAGGCGGTATCATAATTGCAGTGGACATAACCGAAGAGCTGAGTGTTGGAATATGAGTTCAACTTGCTCACACCTGTTGTGTACTCGCCACGCTCACCGGGGCCAGAGCTGCCTGGGCCAGAGTCAGGGTTGACGATGATTTGGAATGTGAGCTGGCTGTTCGCCTCGATTGCCTTGTAGACGTTGTCCCAAGCTCCACTTGCCGGCCAAACGTAAAGCGGAAGAAGTAGGTTGGTGGCATTTGCCGCTGCCACCAATATGGTGAGAAGAGAGTGAGCCTTCATGTTGCCTGGAGCTGTCGTACCTTGACAGGTGGTTGACGAATGTTTCAGTTGCGAGATAATGCTCTGCAAGTGTAGAGTTATGTTTACAGTTGTCTGCGGCTGGCTCATTTGACTGCATCGGTCCCTTTCTTTGTGATTGAACCTGTGTGTATCTCTTTGTTGAATCCTGTCTTCACTGTTGCTGCGGGATTTTGAGCCGCGATCCCGCAATAGTTATACAGGTGACAGTAGGTACAAAGTGAAAAGTGATCCATAGCAAGGTTGTGTTGATTTAACATGACTGTCACCATAACAAGGATGCCCTAGATCCAATAGAATGAATCCTCATCTCCGAGTATGCCTTGTAAACACAGATGATTGAGTTCACGATTCTTGAGACTAGTTTGATTCCACATCGCCAAGTTACCAGACCCCCCAAAAGATCAAATAGGCAGCCGGTGGAACAAAACGTATGGTAAAACATTCACAACTCGCATAGCAGCTGCAACAGACCAAACCTATCACGTGGGAAACTACACAACCAATTCAAACTCGGGCATTTGCCGGAACGGCCAGAGACGAGCCTTGTTGTTCTCTCTCCTATGAAACCGTCAAAAACTCCGGGAAAGTTGGCATCAGAAGATGACTAGGACTGGTATAAGAGGCCTGGGTTACCGGTATTGGGTTGTTCACGTAGGGGAACGTCGATGGTCATGACTTTGTCAGACTTCCTTTCACGGCAGCACTAATAGCAACGAATTCTCGGCGCATCGCTCAGGGAGGACAGCGAATGTTGACACCCATAAGATTAATGGGCAAACTGGGAGGACTGACCGGTGCGAACAGACTCGCAACATGGCAAAGTCAATCACAGTAGCTATCACACGGTCAAGTTCTCTCGATTCCGCGCACCTCCGGCCAAGTCATACCTTACATTTGTTTAATGCTAATCAAGCTAATCAAGCTAATCAAGTGCCCGAATTCGGGTTAATTTAGGTATGGACGTTGCTGAACTGGGTGTTGGGCGACTGTTTGCAAGTGGATTTCCCATCGGGACTCGTGCTCGAGATGTACCGGTGCACCCTCTGTTTGCGCGTGTGCATATATACGATTGAGTTGTTTTTGTTGTGGGTCTGCATTCGCAGAGAAGCCACCAAAATATGGACATAACTACATAACTAGAACCCTGCGAAGATCACTTTAACAAATGTGACTGATTTATGTTGAGCCGAAGCGAGATCTACTTAGAACGCACCCCAGCTTAAGCCGCCTTGGACCCAGTTATGGAGGACGACGACTCATGCATGTGACGTTAAAGCTCAACGCTGTAGATATAATAAAAAGCTTACGACTACCCTAGCTGATGTCGATACCAAATCACTTATGGAGCTAAGGCCTTTGGTCCGTCGCAGTATCATGAGCGGTAGCCTGTAGGCTCTATATATGCCGACTTACAGCAGTCTCAGACTGGACCCCGACCACGGTGTTCACAACGATGCCGCCACTTATTATCCGGTCTGTTGAATCGTCGTCACTGTCCCTACCGTGAGTTGAGAATATAGTGACATCATTGCCTTTCCGGCTCATTTCTGGCCTCGAGCCATGGATGGTACCTTTGCGGGAGGTCCCCATTTCAAACGCGTCGTTGGCGCTCTGATTTGGCAAGGTAGATTTGGATTGGTGAGAGTAACCATAAGACATCTCTCCGGTCCAGAATCGTTTGGTGAATAGGGGCCGTACTGGGGGGTTTATCGTCAGTAGAGTTGCGAAGAAACAAACAATTGTAACGAGTCTCAAGAATCACTCACTGATGGGAGCTTGCCCAACACAAATGGCAACGAAATCCTCCCGGCAAGACCAGATGGCAGCGGTCCCGCCATCGCCTCCTACCAAGACCATAGAAACACGGAGGATGGCAGCTATCATGACGAAGATGCCGGCTGAGAAAATAATGACGAGGCTTATTTTGCGCTGGATGGTGGTCCTAACGGACAGGATGGCTGGAGCAGGTATAGCCATGATGCAAATATCGGTCAAGATGTTCATGATGAGCGCAGGGAGCATGTAGATCTCCGCCTGCGGCTCGCAATTCACTGCTCGTGTCAGCTCTGCAATGGCACATTTTGAAGGCATTGTCCCAAAAGATTTCTTACCTCCCTGGTCCGGGTAAACTGTCCACATCCTGTAGTAAGGTCGACAAGAGGCGAATAATATGCACATGATGGAGATGAAGGTGCAAGCCACAAGAACCATGCTGGGCATGATGAACTTGTGCGCTCTCAGCCCGTCCACAACACGCTGGTAGAAGAAGAGCATGTTGAACTTTAGCGACCAGATGAAAACGATGTATGTCGCGACACCGGCGCAGAACCATTGAGTAACCCAGACATATGGCTTGGCATCCTCGTCGGAAATATCCCTGCGTTGTTCGAGGGACATTGTATGAAGATCTGGATGCCCGCCGCATATGTGTGCAGCTATGGACATTACTGTATAGACGATCTGTCGTATTTCGGAGTTAGTCTTGATGTGACTAGTAATATGAGAGGGATACACACCCACGAGAACCAGATGAGATAGTCATCGGGTTTAAAACCTTGGACGCCGACCATCCGGAGTCGAGTCGCACATCGCAAGAAAATCAGGATAGACCCCACAATATAGAGCGCCCACATTTCGACTAGAGGATTGTATGTGAACGCCATTTTGACCACCGTGAAGCCGACTGGTGCAGCCGTTTCTGAGTGATCGATTCGCGAAATCTGCCGGCCACGTGGAAACTCCGAGCCACAGAGGGGACTCGATGTGGGAGGCTGCAGAGCAGGAGCGGCGGAGTTTTGTAGACTGCACATGCAGGTGGGTTTCATGATAAATCACTTCAAAACTTGGCGGGACGCTCGCAGTCTACCTCCTTTCCCAATCACCGCCCCCGGAAACCAGTCTAGGTAGGAGTGGTGGGGCCAGGACCACTGAAAATGCCACTTGCAGACATGTCCAGAGACCCTGCTTCTGGACTTGATGATCACCCTGCAGTCATCGTGTGCACAATAGGCGAGAACCATAATGATCGACCCGGCATCCTCGGCCAACCTGGCCTCGCTTCGACTCTGTGGACCATGTCTGCACCGGGCAAGGGTGCTCGAGGGGCGGGGAGTCCGGCAGTGTAGTTTTGGGCCGCAGGAAATAAAAAAGGAGGTGTCGCCAAGGAAAATTTCTCTTTTGACGTGATGGTGTGGCGAGGATATTCCGCGGTATGGTTCATGGAGGAGATATGGCAAGGTAATTGTTGAAAGCGATGCATCAATCCCTGCGGTCTTGATCAACGATTGAATGCTCAAGCACCTCTTGGTCTCAGGCTGCGGTGCAGCCACCACAATAAGCAATAATAGATCCTACAGTCAGTCTGAAAACGTCACCGTGTAAGTACTGTAGTCTTTGGGATTGACGCGTCATCCAAACGTTTTCAATATACAATATCTGAGAGGATACCTGATCCGAACGTGGAGGCACCATTTTGTGCAAATGTCTTCGGTGTCTTGCACGCGAAGCCCACCTGGGCAATCTTACTGAGGCCGATCGACCTGCCAAAGGGTCCATCAGAGGAGCGACAAGTTGCAGTAGCGGGCGGGGCGGGCTCAACGCCCAGGACATCGGGACCCACCCAAGGACCAATGAACAACCGCACCTGGAAAGGCAGTGCCTCTGACAAAACGGTACACTAGCATCGTGTGGAGCGTGTGGAGCGTGGGCCGAAGGGGGCACGCAGTCAGCTCACACGTAAGCGAGGGAGGGGCTTGTTGGCGACCGGCAGTGCGTCCTGTCTCCACTGCCCCTGGATTTGTACCGATCTTGAAAGCATTTCCGTGAATATACATAAGCAAACGTTTTTCCGCTCCTCCGGGACCAGAGGAGGCTGTTGATACGAAGAGCTTCTCTCATCTGTCCCCTGTCAGCAAATTAACCAATCACGGAGCCACAACCCTCCTCTCGTTCCATCATCATGAGTTCTGCCGCAGAGTACAAGATTGACTTCACGGTAAGTCTGCCCACTCGCACGACCACGGGTGGATACCAATCACCAGAGCAGCCTTTCCCACTTCGGTAACATTAGTCGAGTTTGAAGCAGCATCAATTGATATTGACAAAATCGCCCAGACCTTCCAGAACGTGATCAACAACAAGCTCATCTCGACCGCAGAGACCAGGCATGGCGTGAACCCAAGCACCGAGGAGACACTGCCCGGTGTGCCCGTCTCCGGCCAGCACGAGGTCGACCAGGCCGTCGCGGCTGCCCGGGAGGCATACCCAGCATGGCGTTCCAAGACCTGGGACGAGCGTGGCGCGTATGTCCAGAGACTGGCTGACGCTATCGAGGCCAACCACGATGCCATCCGCGACCTCCTCGTGAACGAGTCCGGCAAGGCATTCTCCACGGCCAACATGGAGATGCAATTCGCCATCGGACACCTCCGGGTGACCTCCGGGCTGCGCATCCCGGACAAGACGGTCGAGGATACCGACGAGCGCACGGCAGTTGTCCGGTACCGTCCCCTCGGTGTCGGGTGCGCCATCGTCCCCTGGAACTGGCCCCTGCTCCTCGGCGTGGGCAAGATTGGGCCCGGTGTTATGGCTGGCAACTCGGTCATCGTGAAGCCTTCACCGTTCGCTCCTTACACCCTGATCAAGGTCGCGGAGCTGGCTGCGAAGATATTTCCCCCGGGTGTCATCCAAGTGCTGAGCGGAGACGAGAGCCTCGGGCCCCGCCTGACGCTGCACCCTGGAATTAACAAGGTCAGCTTCACCGGGAGCACGGCTACCGGGAAGAAGGTCGCAGAGGCTTGCGCGAAGACTGTGAAGAGGCTCACCCTGGAGCTGGGCGGAAACGACGCGGCTATCGTGTGCGACGACGCCGACATTGCTAAGGTCGTGCCAAAGGTTTGTCTAATCTCCACCAACTGCCGTGAGAGACCTGTGAATTAATCTAATCTACTTCACAGGTCAGCACACTCGCACTCATCAGCTCCGGCCAGATTTGCATGAACATCAAGCGGATATGTAAGTGCAAGCCTCTTATGCTGCCATGTGTCCGCCATCTCCCCGCGGACCTCAGCCTCATTGGATTTTTGAAGCGCTGACACATCGCAGACGTACACGAGAAGATTTATGACGACTTCCTAAAGGCCATGGTGGACTTTGTCCGCAACAACCTGAAGTCCGGGCCGGCGGCAGACCCCAACACTGGCGTCGGTCCTGTTCAGAACAGCATGCAGTATGCCAAGGTTCTGGATCTGTATGAGGCAGCTGACAAGGAAGGGTGGAAGATCGCCACCGGCGGTCTCAAGGAGAAGAAGGAGGGCAAGGGGTTCATCCTTCCTCCCACCGTCATCGATGACCCCCCTGAGGGCTCGCGGATCGAGGCCGAGGAGCCCTTCGGACCGATCCTGCCCGTTATGCGGTGGTCCGACGAGGCCGAGGTTGTACGCCGCGCGAACGGTTTCGACTCGGGCCTTGGTGCCTCCGTGTGGAGCAGCGATGTTGCGAAGGCGACCAAGATTGCCGACCAGCTTGAGGCCGGCAGCGTGTGGGTGAACACCCACTTCGAGGTCGGGCCGCATATGCCGTTTGGCGGACACAAGCAAGCCGGTCTGGGGATGGAATGGGGCGTTGTGGGCCTGAAGGGGTGGTGCAACGCTCAGGCATTCTGGACAAGGAAGGACTGAGCTGACTTGCTTGGGCAAACATGATTAGACCACTAATACATCTTGCAAGGCAATCGTGCACTAGCATATGACTGGCGATACGGATGCAATGCAATGGGGTCTCTATGTAATATGTAATACCGTGACCTGCTTCCCCCAACGCTGGTACATATATACATTGTTGCCAGATGCCAACGAGTAACCAGTGTCCGAGAACTTGGCCTGTAAAACAGCCACCTCTTATCTGCAACCGCTATATTATTTCCTCATCCCGTGTAATCAACCTTCCATTAGCAAAGCACGAGGCAGCCTTAGGCTTGCAGAACCCCTTGTATCTGCTTTGCTGTCCTATTGTGCTACCAGGCACCTGCTTTGAATCGCATCTGCCTCCGCCACAGGCCGTACCTGGTGGGTAGTTGCAAGTCTCTACGCAGGTCCACTTCAACTCCTTGCTTGACGCGCAGCGCTGTACCTCTTGACACACATACCCCTGGGTACAGTATCGGCCTCCTTGGGGATCTACGTCGCAGTCCCTGAAAGTGGCACTGCGAGCCCGCCCGTAAACAGCACCCCCGGCTGAGAGGCCATCTTCCAAAGTGCTCGAATCCAGGGCTGGAGTCTGGTTGCTTAGAGATGATAAGTATTCGGTCATGTTGAATGGCGATATTGATGATGAGGGCTGTGGTGGTGCCGAAGGCTCGTCGGCGGCGGCCTGCGACCCGTTGCTGGAGTACCCCGTTGACCCAGAGACACACAGCGATGTATTGCTCCAGATCGCGTCTGCGGAGTACTGCCATAGAGCCGCGTAGTTGAAGATCGTCTTCGGGGTCCAGAATATACGGCAATCTGCGGCCTCGTACGTGAACTGGAGAGGAGTCTCGACATCCTGCCGCACCTGGTCCCGCAAATTTATGCCCGCATCAATGATGTAGACGTCGTTTGCCGTGGTGCGATTGGGGAGGAAATTCGCATCTGGCGAGTCTGTTGATGCCAAGAGGCTCTGCACAAAGACGATGTTGGCGTCGAGCACCGACAGGCCGTAGGATCGCGCTCCGCGCCCTGCAGCCACGCCTTGCATGGGCCCATTGGTGGGCCTTCCTCCAACAGCGACGACTTTGACACCAGCCTGGTGATGCATCATTTCCACAAACAGAGCGCAGGAAGAGCCACAGACACCGTCCGTCAGCTACAAGTTGGGAAGGGATCGTGTTAGCTTGATGAGGCGTATACTAGACTTGGAATACGCTTACCAGTACAATACTATCAGCAGAGTACGGAGGCGTGGCCTGTGGGGCTGGACTGCATACAGCAAAGCTATCGTATTCGTCACCAATTGCGCTTGAGGTAAACACTTCGCTGGACAGGTTATATCGTTGCTGGGTGATCAATGGTGTCAGAAGGGTTATAAGTTTTGAGGTTGGAGCACTCAAGAGTTCCCCGAGCACAGAGCCTTTGGATAGAAGGAGGATCGCAGGGACTCACATTCGCCGTGAAGGTATCCCCGTGATGCTCATAAGACCCATAGAACTCCGCCCAGGACGTGAAGTTGACGTCCGTTTCTGCATTAATACGGGGTGTCGCAATCCATTCATCGGCTGCCAACGTCTCGTAATCTGGGTCGTCCGTTGACAAGCCGGAATAATACCCCGTCAAGGCATTCCCCATGACGTCCGCGGCATGGTGAGCTCGCATGCGAGATGCACCGTAAGGGTCGATGTTGGGGAAAAAACGCCTGAAGATGTCGAAAGCAAGCAATACCTCGCCGCCAGTATTTTGTTGGAGGTCGATGACTATTTTCTCGACATTGCCTGATTTGCTCATGTTGATGAATTGGTCCACCGCGATCTGAGCAGTGTTAAGTGCTTCGCCGAACATGTCGAAACTGGGTATACTGAGAACAGAAGTGGCGGACGTGTTCAGAAGATACCCTGGATGTAGATTAGCATCAACGCCGACGTAAAAGAAAATGGAGCTGTCTCCCCACACACCTGTGATGTAACCTCCTCCGTAGGTCCCCAGGTCGGGCTGAGCAACATCAGCTGAGGGAGGGTACCAGAACTCGCTGGCCCCCCAGCCCGAGACCGTCGGTGTGCTTGATGTGGCTGCGTCGGTGGCCGTCGGCGTAGCTGCAGCGCTCGATAACGACTCAGTTGCTGAAGCATTGCCATCTGTACCCTCTTGGTCCGAGCTGAGATCGAATGAAGCCGGCCAGAGCCCCAGCACAAAGAAATTGTAGAAATCACCGCCGGTTGCCAGCGGACCAGTTGGGCCTTGGCTCCAGTAGACGCCCAGGTACTTATCGGTGACGGTGGTGCCATTTTCGAGTGCGAAAGAAATGTTGTCCCCAGGATAGAAAAGTGTGTTGCCACTGAAAGAGTTGAAATACCCTTGCACATCTTGTGCACCACTAAGCATCAATTGGTTCCAGTCGGCATGCCCTTCTGTGGTGCCGTAGGAGTTGTTGGCGGCGAACGCGTCGAGATAGCTTGTCACCTCTTCACCATTGATAGACGTGATGGCTGAAGGCTGGTAGGAGGTGAAGGACTTGCTGTTGTAGACATCGACTGTGTGAATGTCAGCTGTCGTGCTTGCTCATGCTGATGTATCCATCCAAAAGCAGAGATACTCACTAGCCAAGTAAACTTTGGGAAGCTCAATCCCATCAATGGACAAAGATACGATGTCATACGGACTTGCAAACGTAAACGCTGCGAGAATACCGGCGTTCACGTATAAGTGTGCATCGTGGGCTGAGACCAGAAGAAGCTGCAGAGCCACCTCAAAGTCATATTGATTCACGAAAGCACCATTGTTGATCGCGTCCTGTAACTCTGACAAGCCCGCAAGCAGATCCACCGCCGGTTGTTGATAGCTCGCCGGAGGGTCTTTCAAATAAGCCAGGGTGCTTTGGAACCGAAGTGTATCGTTCCAGTAGGCGATGAATCGGGTGGCGACAGCTGCATTAAATGGGACACTCGTCAAACACTCATATACCAGGCTGGCATTGAAGATATCCTGACCTGCCAGTTGTCAACGTGATTGCCACAAAATCAAAGGCTCATCGGAGGTATAAGGGAGGATCATACCATCCAAGGCATTTACTATCTGGCCACAAGCGGGTTCTGTTGACTGCGAGCGAGCATTTCTCGCGAACAAACCGAGGGAGAGGAAACCTACAACCCATTGCAAAAGAGCCATGGCTTAAGTCCAGATGTATTATCACGAGACCTCAAATTCTGCAGCGTGATAATACACAGGAATGCTGTGGACTTATATCCTTGCGCATTTCACGTTGCCACCTAAAATAACATTGGTGTGGAGCTGCGCATACTTAAGTAAGGGTGTCTTACACACACGTGGTAGGCGGTACAAAGGATGCAGATTACATCCTGGCGCAGCATGGCTCGGCAAGGGTGTCAGCAATTAAGCATCTTATTGGAGGGTACTCGTCGGGAAAATGTTGAAGGATGCAAGAAGGATGGTCTAGCCCACAGCACTGCATTGTGTTGCCTAAATGTTCAGCCGCAATCTCCACTGCATCATTAAACCACGGGATCCTGCGATGTAACACAGCATCGGGTACCTAGGTACCCTGGACTCTTAATACCTTGGTATCAATGATGCTCACTCAGCAACAAGGGGCGGTATATAGCATGTCCGCAGCAGAGGTTGTCCGAGCCCCGAGTGCACTCTTGTTAGATGTCCGAGTTCCGGGCCGCGCTCAAAAGCACCGAGACAGCCTGCAGGACAACTACAGCTTCAGCAACCAAATGCAACAGAGACTACCATTATTTTTACGCCACTAGTCATGGAAAACCTGGAACGGACACATTGTTACACATCCTTGCCTGGACTGAAATGGCTCCGACTCCTAAAGATCTTATCCGTTGATGGGGGCGAGGCGGTGTGCTCGCTGGAAGCATTCGACATGGGCAATTTACCGGAGTTTGATTGCCTGTCGTACACCTGGGGTGACCCGATGTGTCGAGATCTCTATCCTCCTGCCCTCCAAGATCAGATGTCTGCATTGTGCAACAGGCAAATCCGGCACACAGACGGTACCATCATCAGGGTCACTGAGAACCTTGTCCAAGCCTTGAAGCGGCTTGCCGAGTTCGGCTATTCTACGTCAGTCGACAACCAGACACCCAGGTATCTATGGATTGATGCGATATGTATCAACCAGGGAGACCCTACGGAAAAGAGCTCGCAGGTCGCGATGATGGACATGATTTACGCTCAGGCTGAGACCGTTGTGGTGTGGCTCGGGGAGGAAGATCTGCACACTGCAGGTGCTTTAAAGACCATGGAGGCACTGGCGAAGGTGAACGTTGAGAAATTGGACAAGGAGCTGTATTTTGATGATTACGACGGCTTCTCAGCATTCGAGACACTCAATGAAGGTGGCAGGGCTTTGGGACTGCCGAGCATCGAGGCTGGCGAATGGCGGGATTATGCCGCATTTCTCCAGCGGAAGTGGTTCGAGCGAATCTGGGTACTACAAGAAAAAGTTTTCGCCAAGAGGACGGAGGTCTTTGTGGGCCCTCACAGGCTTTCATGGAACTACATCATTGCGGCAGCATCGCTTTTGAAGCGTAGCGGATTAGCAAATCCACTACAAGCCCATTACTTCTTCGCCTTGGTTGGCTACGATTATTACCGCAACGGAACGGCGGCGAGGCTCTTCGAAGACCGACTGAGCAATTACCAGATTTTTGCAAACATTTCTCAAACTGCAACGACCCCGGCGAACTTGGAGACACTTTTGTATTACTCGAAAAAGCTCAACGCCACCCAACCGCTAGACCATGTATTTGCAATTCTCGGCATCTGGAACTCGATGCGAGATGGATTCTTGGGTCTGCAACAAATTCGAGTTGATTACAAGGCATCGATCGCCGAGATCTATGCAGGAGCCACAGCTCTGGCAATTCGGGAAAGTGGAAGCCTTGGGATCCTGTCGTTGGTGGAAAGCCGACAGAGCATGGCGGCCCCTGACCTACCATCATGGGTTCCCGACTACAGTCAAAAAGCCAATCTCCTGCCGCTGATTCCCTGGCCTCGGAATGCATCCACGGATTCGCCTTCGAAGAAATGGAACGCAAGTCGTGGGCTGGTCCTCGAACACCAAGCAGACACTGAGGCGAAGTCCAGCCACAAACTCGCAGTCCGAGGCTTCGAACTGGACACCATCCAAGACCTTGGACCAACATATCAGCAACTTGACCGTGGGTACCAGTGGGTGGATCTACTTCAGTTGCTATGGAATGGACATGTTCGGGGCCAAGTCCCCAGCTGGCCACCATACTATGAGTCCTTTTGGAAGACGCTCATCAAAGGCTCGTTCCGCAATCAGCCTGCAGGAGAAGAGGCTGGAGAAGCATTTGCGGCACTTGTGTCAGACCGGGTCCAAGGTCTGGGTGCCCAGGTCCGTGAACTGCAGGAGAGCATTGAGACCTTACGAGCCAACGAAGGAGATCTGACCCAGATCAGAGAACAGGCAAGCGAGCTAGGTGCGCTGGAGCCTCTCTTGGAGAGAAGCAGGGCGCTGCTCATAGAGCTGTCTGAGAGGATACCGCAGATTTCTTCTTCGTGGCTAGAGGCCCGCGGAAACGGCGACGGCGCAAAGCAAGACGGCATGGTCAGGTTGGACAACAGCAAGGATCATGGTGTGGAGGATGGCGAGTCCAGAACCGCCTGCATGCTGAGGGACATCGAATCGAGCTTCTGGGCGGCCTACTCTGGAAGAAGACTTTTCAGAACGCGGACGGGCTTCTTCGGCATCTCCAACCAGGCTCTCCAGGTTGGAGATAGTGTATGGGTTCTTGCTGGGGCCGAGACGCCTTTTGTCTTGAGGAACGGAACTAGCAATGAATGGAGGGTTGTTGGCGAGGCATACGTGCATGGTGTAATGCAGGGTGAAGCCTCAGAGACACGCTCAGACTCACTCAGCAGTGTTGTTCTGATTTAACGAGGTTTGCTTACTTAAGTAGGTCCACGGCATGACTCATTCATCCCTAGGACAGTGATGACGATTCCAGTTGTTTGTCTGCAGTGTCAGTCTCCTGCCAGGAGACTGCGATTAAAGCATCAGCTTGTTAGCTTCATCCTGCTAATAATACAAAACAAGAATTCTAGAGGCAGTGTCACGCTTGTTGCAGGAGGTAGGTATCGCCATGTCGATTGGGCCACCTCAGTACTGAAGTAATTAAAGTACCTAGGTACATATGTAATTATCTACCTAGGTACTTAAGTAGGTACGGTACCTAGTAGGTATATGCTTATGTCAGGGGAGCCTCAGGGGTTCCACAGCAGGGCCAAGCGCTGCGTGCGTCGGCTGGTTGCAGGCAGGGATCCCTTGTCGCGGACCTGCTCAGACTTTTTCTCACTGGCCCCAACATGAAAGTCCTGAAGACACACCATTTGGTTCGTTGGCTGCTCATCGATTTCAGGCGTCGGCGCAGCGTCCCAAGCATTCAGATGTTGTCTTTTGCCGGCTGTTACGATCGAGGCAGCATTGCAATCTACATTGGCCCTGATACTCCTTTTCAAGCACGTGCGCGGTCAGATGACCTCGTCGCGGCTTGATCAATTTTTACGCGTCCGAGGTCACGCCACGTCGGTGGTCTCTTCCCAGACGAGTCAACGAACCCTCTGGCTATCGCTGCCGTCGTCTTCATCCAGTCTCGACTTGGACTGACACGCACACGAGCGCCACTCGATCCCTCATCCCGCTGCAAGGGCGCGATGGCGGTCGTTGCGCGGGGGTGGTCCCGGACTGCTTCAACAGCAACCAAGCTGGTGATGGCTGAGCGGATCATCGGCTACCAATTCAAGGATGTCGACCTCTTATACGAAGCTCTGGACAATTCGCGCCAACACGCTCACTGGCCATCGTTACAAGTTTCGAAGCCAAGCCGCAGGAATAGGCGCCTCGCCCTCGTGGGAGACATTCACGCCAAGCTCCATTTGGCTAAGAAATGGTACGAAAATCGAAACTTGACGGGCGGCCAATGGATGGAAATTGCGAATCCGACCCTTTCAAACGAATGTTTTGGTGAAATGGGCGTCAAACTGGGTCTTGACGAGTGCACTAGTAAGTTGCTTCAACACACGAGGACTCGGTTACCCTCCAACTATTCCAGGGCGTGCATCAGGCGTCAGTGTCGGGGTGCTTTGGTAACCTAGTCAATGCATGGCGTTCGACACAACAAGACGTACTGGTACACTGACGTAGTCCAAGTCCCAAGACAGGTTTCCTCAACGATTGATATGGCGACCACAGTTGAGGCTGTCTTTGCTGCTGTAGAGCTGGATGGTGCTTCTAAAGAGCAGTTTCACAGGATCCTGGCTCGGTTTGGGGTTGAACACAAACTTCTCGAGCCAATACAGCGTGCATGGATCTACCGCGCCGTAAAATCACAATTAGTTTTGCCTGACAGGTTCTTCATTGGGCACCACTTCAGGCTTCAGGAGGGCATCTTCGAGACCCATATGGAACAGTCAGGTATACAGGGAACCGAAAATGGCCCACAGAAGCGTCTCGGTAGCCTATGGGAAGCCATCAAACAGATATGGAAAAAGCCTCACGGCAACCCCAGGAAATCTGAGCTCAGGAACATAACCACTGCCACGGGGCGAAGTCGGCAACAACCAGGGCACCGGTTAACCATGCAATCCGAAGAGGTCGTCAGGCCCTTGGCCGACCTCGGGGAAAGACCGCGGCCCATGGCTCAGGAAGCGATCACTGCACAATCCAAGGACGTCACCACAAGCGTTCCCAGGACTCCCGATGATGATTGTCCCAGCCGCTCTGAAGCTGACGAGCCGACTGCGGCACCGGAACCGGAACCGGAACCGGAACCGGAACTGACGACCAAAAAGGAGGAGTCGGTCAAGCAACATGAAGCAGCTGACGCATCGCCTTCTGAAGTACCCAAGCCGTCAAAGCCGCCAAACTCACAACCGCGGCCCGACCTGCTCCAAGGAGACGGCTTGGCAGATGGACTAGACGAGACTGTTTCACAAGGGTCAAGCCGAGGTCCTCCAGGCAAGCCAGCAGCTGATCCATCTACAGGTGGCGGCACCGCGGATGGTGTCGAATTGAAATCCGAGCATCAGCGCCGCGAAGCTTCTGGGGTCGACGAGGGAGGAAATGATGCACCAAAAGAATCGAAACCACCGACACGGAGACGCAAATCTAAAAGAAAGTCGATTAATGCCTCGACGAAGGAAGAAAGAGCTCGATTGCTGCAAGATCTGAAGGCCACAAACGAGGAGCTCGCGACGGTCGGGCGTCAACACTATGCGGTGGACAGGGGGAATGGCCTTGCAGGAAAGAAGGATCCACAACGGGTGAAGAAGTTAGACAAATTGAGGCTTCGCATGCTTGATCTCAAGAAACGTCGTGAGGCGCTGAAGAACGCAATACAGGCGCTTCTTCGCTGAAGAAAGCATACCACAAGCTTCGGCGCGTGGCCACATGAGGGAGAGCTGGGGCTGCCGACCATTGCCTGGTCTGAAGCCAGCACTGAAACCTCGGTCATTGGAAAACTTCTCATGGAGCCTGGGAGGTCTGCATTTGAAGCCATGACCCATTATTTATTTCGTCCCTCAACTAGCGCTGTCCGAAGCGGTGTGTCGGAGTCTTGCTAATGCACTACAAACAAATCCTCACTCTCCAAACTACCTAGGTAGTCAACTTGTCCGCGCCGTACGGCCAGCCACCCTTGACCTCTCACCAGTACGGCTCGTGCTCGCCCCCGTCGAACAACGCCGGCAACGGGATCCTGACGTGGCTCGACTGCCCTACCTTGGTGATCTGCTCCCTGTCCTCGTCGCTCAGCTCCAGCTCCAGCGCTGCAAGGTACTCCCTCGTCCTCTCCGCCTTCCTGGTCGTGTTGAGCACCACGACGCCCTGGTCCAGCTGCCAGCGGATGAGCACCGTGCCCTCGCCCACCCCGTACTTGGCCGCCAGCCCCCGCAGCGTGCCTTCGAGGTGCATGCCCCTGAGCCATGTGATGGGCGCCAGGCCCATGTAGCCCTCGCACGCGATCCCCTGAGACTGCAGCCAGCCGGCGAACTCGGGCGCGCCCTGTATATATGCGTTGAACTGGATCTGGTTGACCGCAGGCCTGATCTCGGCAGTCTTGAGCAGCTTCTCGACGTGGTGCCTGCGGAAGTTGGAGACGCCGATTGCCCTGGCCTTGCCTGAGCGCTGGATGCTCTCCATGTGCTTCCAGGCTTTGGCGACGTCCCCTTCGACGTACTTATCCTCAGTGAGGTAGGGGCTGTGGAGTATGTACCTGGTAGTGGTCAGCTAATCGGTGTCATCTACATTGCGTACTTTTGTCCATTGACCCACAGATCCACGTAGTCCAGTTGGAGCCTTTGCAGGCTTTTTGCAAGCGCCGTCGGGAGGTCCTCAATCTTGCCCTCAGTGATTGTCTGGGCGACTTTGGTAACAACAAACAGTTCCTCCCGCGGGACGTCGCTCTCCTTGATGGCCCGGCCAAGCTCTGCCTCCGTGCCGTACCCCTCTGCGGTGTCTAGGTGGCGGTATCCCGCCTTAATGGCCGCTTTGGCCATGGTGACCAATTCCGGGTTGAACGCGGAGGACCGGTCCGGCTTGTACCAAGATGTTCCAGTCCCAAAGCCCAGCTTGTTGCCATGTGTTAGTATTTGACTTCTGTATTGGGGAATAGCACGACGTACCACCGGGATTTGAGTACCATGCTCGAGTTTCATTAGCGGGACCTGATGAGGTGACGCCATGTCTGATGATTGTTTGAATACAAAGGCCTTTCTTTTGAGGTTGAGAATCCGCGACTACCACGAGGTAAGTCCGGAATGATTGAGATTTGGAAGGCGAGTTCAATCCTTATGTGTTCTTCTCGACTCAGTTCGATTTGCTTTCAGTACTCAAATGCCACCATTGGGGGGAGACGCTTGTAACATCTGGACAGGGGCCTTTTGTAAGTTGCATGGGCTGTAATACGGTGGCGTCCATGGGAAGCGGGGCGAAAGTGGGTTAACGACTGGAAGCGATTGCCAAGTAGTTGCTAAGGCTGACCATTGGACCTCCTCGTTACTCCTGGTGCTTAGAATGTGACCCGTCTGAAGATAATCGGCGTTGCGGAATCCCACGACCAAGATGGAGTATGTTGGTACCTTCCGCTGTTATCCCACATTCCAATTCCAGGAGGTCCTCAGATTTGTGTGCCCTGTACGTATCCCTTCGCTTGGCACTGCCAAGACGCCTGCGATTCCATCAACGCATCTAAAGCCCATCATTCAGCCTTGTTGAGATTGGAATTTGACGCCATTGGGTCCCATAGTGTATTCCAACACTGCGGCGACAGCCAGTTGATGCCTTGATTTTCGACCACGGCCAGCATGGCAGGACCACTAGTGCATGGATTTCGGCCGCGATGGAGATCTCGTTTCGTTTGATCTTTTGTATTGCGAATTCCGAAACCCCTTGGTAACTTGGTACTATCGGCCCGCGGTGAAACTGATCCTATTTCCTGACGCTGCAGGCGGAAAAGGACAATTAGTTCCTTCTGTCGCTAAAGCGTTACCAGAATGAATCAGAAAAAATGGTAACCAAACTTACGTATGAAATGTGGTATTTCATTCTTGGAATTTATAGCCTAATCTGCCATCAAGCCTGGCGTGTCGTACTCAAGTGCTTATATATAAGGACGTCGCGGCACTCAACCTTTCTTACTCAGTGTACACAACACCTGCCAGTGTAGAGCAGAGTTGCTACGGAGGTAGGATTTTAGTTTAGCCGGAATGTGAAAGAAAGGGGTCCTGGCCAACCGCAGAATGCTTCGGGGCCGAACTCGATACTTGATTTGGTACCAAGGAAACCTGTGACAGGGGTCAATCGCCGCGAAACCCGGCAAAGTATAACATGGTTGAGCTGCGGGCCTTGCAACCGGACAACGTTGATCGGGACCCAATTTAGCTTGCGGGGCAGGGACGGATCAAAATTTCTGCAGATTTGACCATTGAGAGAGTTGTGCGTGCTGGAAGCAGGCACGGGGAGGACCCTGGCTGATGAAAACATCAGCCGTCCATGTGATGTATCGACGATTTGCTGGCCGCGATTCTGAATACTTAAGTACTTCTCCAGGGGGATTTCTGCGAGTAAACTTATCTTGACCTTCCAGAAAATTCAAATCGTTTATCTGGCGAATGGGCCAAGTGTTGATGATGTCGCATCCGCGCGGGGTGGAGTTGTTCGCGTCAGGTAAAGTCTATTCACCGAGAGTTCTGGACCACACCAGTTAGTAGTTAGATCAACTGATGAATACTCTCCTCCTCCGACCGCGGGCATGAGCTGGCACCGCGACTCATGACATTGCATTCTTAGGCCCAACGTCATCCATCGTGTCCGTTCCCCAGCTTTCTTGGCCCGTTAGTCTAGAGACTAAATGTTGTTATCGTAGTTCTCGAAGCTTTCCGAGCTGCTGGAACGAAAAGTCTTTCGTCCTTTCTTGCACACCACCAGCTGTTCGACCTCATGTTTGTTGACGCGGGGAAGGCTTCAACCACACGCCGTTTCGAAACACTACAGCACAGCACGAATAGGATCCTGCCCAAGGTAGCCTCATGGTAGTGTTCTCCTTAAATCGATGTTTTTTCAGCCCGTGGCCTGGTCCGACCGCTTCTTGCTCAAACGGTGAGTAGTTATCACCCAGCGCGACCGGTGTTCGAAGTTTATCGAGAGTTCGGGATCGGCCCCCACCCGCGCCTGGCACCTATGTCGACAGCATGCAGACGAGACAGCCGGAGCTCTTTGTTGCTCTCTCAGTCACGTGGTCATTTGCGACGTTGACGTTGATCCTCCGGCTGCTGTGCAGGCGGCTCACGAAGAACAGGCTATGGTGGGATGATTATTTGGCTATTATCGCATACATAAGGAATCCCCGGAGGTACTGGCTTAGAGGTCTCGAAGGCATTATTGTTTTCTTTGCGTATCATAGCTCTTGCTGAAATCGACGACAGCTCCTCGACGTGGGGATCTCGGCCACGATGATCAAATGTAAGAGCGGACTTGTGCACTGCTAATGACCAAATCTGTGTCGTCTGACTCCTCTTTGACTAGGGGCCCAGGACGGTTTCGGTCTCCACGTGCAAGACATTGGCCGGCCCGAGCACGAGGCGTTGCGCAGTGCAAGAATCAACTTGTTCGTTCTCGAAATGTTTTACATACCATCGCTCAGCTTGTCCAAGTTCTCTATACTGGCCTTTTACTGGAGAATCTTCAACAGCGTGAAAAGCGCCAAGGTATCGATCATCATCTTGGCAATCATAGCGGCTCTATGGCTTGCGGTTCGGGTGAGTCCTCGTGTATGGCTTCCTCCCGCCTTGGTTTTCATCAATGTCCAGTTTCTTCGCCCCGGATGATTTCCACTTGACTTACTGAGATATGTAGCTCATTTTGAACATTCTTCATTGTATACCAGTCCATGCTCATTGGGATACATCAGTGTCCAGAGCGACGTGTCCCTACCGAAACCCGTCGTTCTATCACGGAAATGTTTCACTCCAGTACATACATTTGTTTGCCGATGTTGCCCTCCTCATCATACCTGCTTTGCAGGTGCAGAAGCTGCGATTGAACAGGACCAAGAAGTTTGGCCTCACCGCCCTGTTCATGTCGGGCATCTTCGTCTGCGTGGCCACGATCGCCGTGATTGTGTACTCCACTCGATACGACCCTAGCAATAGCGATGAATTCTCGTGGAACGTGGCCTCAATTTTCATTTGGACGATTGCCGAGGTAAACCTCGCCATTGCATCAAGTGAGCCGCCATGGACCCGGTTTGTTTGTGCGCCAGACTAACAAACACCGCTTGCCAAAGCCTGTCTTCCTCTCTTGCGCCCCCTTTTCAAGGCGGTCGGCGGGAACTCGTCCCAAAAGTCAAAGGCACCACCTAGGCTACCGACGCTGCATGGCTATGAACAGAAAGATGCGAGCCGAAAAGTTCAACGCGAGAGAGTCTCCATCCGGCGGTTGCGGAAGATAAATATCCGGCCGCACTTGAGGAGGATCTGGGAGGGCTCAAAGCCTGATGAAATTGAAATGAGGACTCCTCAACCGAATCAACAAGGCCAGCAAGGGATTTTCGATGGCGGTTGCAGGTCAGATGTTGTTGTCACTACACAGCCGCCGTCTACCAGCCAAGAGCGTTCGACGTCAGCGATAGTGGTGAAAAGCGAGTTGTCTGTCGATATAGAAGGAGCAACATGAATTTGAGAAGCCGTGAATCTCCTCAGTGGATCGTTGGGAAGTCTGCCACTCATACCAGGATGCCCAATTCCACCGGCCAAAATGTTGGCCTGGCAAAGATCGCCCCCAGCTTGTTTTTGAAGCCAACTGTTACCCAGCTGAGTGTGGCGGAAGCTGTCAAACACCTCCGTGTTGAGAGCGTTTGGCTCAACATTTTCGATATGGTACAACTGCTGTAAGGCCCAGTAATCTCAGCCACTCGAACTCCAGCTCGATTTTTTCAGTGCTTGAAATTGTTGTGGTCGCATATCCTGCCAGAAGCTCTTCTGTCTGCCCTCCGACGGCTATTGCGTGAGCTGACCGAGTGTTGGACGAACGCTCCTGAGTCCTAACGCATTGTCGAGTACCCAGATCAAAACACATCGTAGGGCCTAATCAGTTTGAGGACTTCCAAGGTTGCAGTGTCTCATCTCTTTCCAAGCAATTCTCTTTCCCCCAACCAACCCAACCCCGACTACCACAATCTCTTCTTGGCCCTTCGTCGCACACGAAGGTCAGTACTTCCGATCGTTCAGGCGAGTAACGTCCGTTCACTGGAGATCCTCACGATACAATGACACCCACGATGCTGCTCACATTTTTCCTCGGCCTTCTGCAACTATTGCCGGCCGTCTGCGCTGCCGGCGACTTCGACGATGACCTTTTCGATGTGCGACCGTTTATCTACACGAACCCGTACCCCATAGACAAGCCGACCGATGCCAACGTCATCCTCGCCCTCACAAAGATGGGACAATGCATGAGCTACGTCGGTCTCCAAGGGGAGACCCCTCTCGAGTCCCTCGCCTCTTGCGAGCTGTACTGCTCGGACTCGCGGACATTTTTCGCAAACACCTGGGACGTAAGTATCTCCCCTCCTGGCGTTGAAATTCGTGCGATAACGCAGGTTTTCAAAACTGACAGCCCTACACATAGTGCATCGCTCCCACCATCGATGATAGCAACCCAGATTGGAACAACACTTTCACGGACCAGAGTCTCTTCATTTGGGTTCCTGGAGAATGCGGCTGCATCAACTCCACGAACCCGACACCGTCTGGGCAGAGTGACGATTACTACGTTTCGGCCAAGCTTCCCCAGGGGCTAGTAACAAAAGTCGCCGACAAAGAACCCCAGGAGCTCACTTCCTATAACTATGAGGTGACAACTGGGTACACCGATGTGTATCTCGCATTAGAACCTACGTGGGACTACACGCTCTTCGAATGGCGCTCCTCACCCCAGCAAAATACAAGAATGGGGGTCTTCGGGGTCATGAACAATGGCTACAACAACGGTGTTCTTCGCGTGCAAGAGATCTGGTCTGCGAAAGACACGCGCCCAGCAGAGGAACGAGCGGGCCTTTACGACGACGTCATGTCCTTCTGGAGTCTTCACCCGTGCAACCGGCCCCTGAACAGCCTCACGGAGGTCCGATTCGATACGGTCGTGGAGGACTCGCTCAATGACATTGTCGAGTGGGTCTATGACTCGATGGGCGCCGACAAGAGCCAGCCGCTCTTCGTGTCGAGAGGTGGCGGGCGAACCAACGAGGAGGCGGCTTTCAATACGATCCTCGAGCGTGCAGCATTCGCGAGATCCATGCAGAAAGCCATCAGGACATATGCTGGATTCTCGGATCGGACAATCGAGGGGTTCTACTTCACCAAAGGCACCATATGGAGTGGGTTTAACCACGCTATCTATTTCGACGGATATGACCCCTTGACTGTTGGAGACGCTACCTGGACTCGTTATCTCTTGGACGGTGCGAAGGGGACACTCCTGGGCTTGGCTGCTATTTGACAAGTCTCGAAACTGCTTAGACTTCGGTACTGAGCCCACCACAAAGAACATATGACATGGAAACGGTGGCCTGAATGATGGCTTGAGTGCATGTTTTTTTGTTTTTTCATGCAGGTATCGTGATGTCCCCATTCTTTGCCCGTAGGTACATGTGGTAAGGCTTAAAGATGATAGAAAAGGCTCTTCAAACCTGTCTGGTCTATACCTTTCGGATGCTTAGCAATCAATCGTCTCTTTTCCTCCTTGACACTGGTATGAAGAACGATTACTTAAGTAGTCCCGGATCGAGTTTTGAAGGATACAAATTCTTAGGGTTCTCTCAGGAATGGACGATGGTCATAAAGCCCTGTGTTGATGATATTTTCTCGCTAATTTTCGTCAGGAACTATTGAGACGTGTTCGAGGGCAAATTTTGCACACATCTGCATTGCATATGACGCGTTTCGGTCGTCGAAGTCCTCTTCTGGCTGCTACGGGCCAATGGTCTACTCTAATGCAGATACTTCCCAACATACTCGCCTGTGAAGCCATATCATGGCTCTCACATTATGCCGAGATCGACTGGTGAAATGTCTTGGTTAGCGAATGATATTGTCGCGAATAGACCACTGTACTATTCGAGCAAAAGTGGGCGCCATATCGTGCATAATACACGAAGTGCTTATATCGTGACAGATATGCATGAGCCTTGAGGAAAGCAGAATCCGATTACGCTCAATGTGTGCGTAGCCGCAGGAGAGTCAAACAGAACTGCCCGCTGTGTTGTCCTGTCAGCCTGGACGTTGCCGGCCCAGACGATGCCCTGAACGAGAACGGGCTCAACACTCATCCCACCTGTCTCCAGTTGTCGCATTAATCTAGACATCACTCTATCGAGGAATTCACTGCTAATTTCGTACGTCTCGGGTCCTGCCCCCTGATGCTCTGTTCCCATTGGATACGATACTTATCCGTCAGATCATGGTAATTCGGCTTTTACGACGGAGCCATCGCAATGGCAACACGAAACCAAGGGGTGACTTTTCGCTTGCTTTTGGTCCGACCGAGGAGTCAGTGACGCTCTTTTGTGTGTCTCTGGCAAGGAACAGCGAAATTGGCAACAGCCCAAGGGGCTTCTAGTGCACTCCTGAACATGCCATTGCCGGCCTCCTATGGAATCAGGAGTTTCGTTCAGCTCCAAGCGTAAAACTCGTTGCAGTGGAACCTGAAAGCTGTTGACCCATTACTGCCATTCCACCTTAGTGATGGGATGCTCCTCTGTTCTCGACTCCCACTTGTCACTTCCACTGCATGCCGGCCCTCCAGAAGGTCCAAGGCCCGGAGGACGACTGGACTGGCATCCCAAATGGTTACTTTTGGAAGTGACCACGCCGAAGCCTCCTGTAAAGCATCTAAAAGTAGACTGGCCACTTGCTCGGACTGACTCTCACCTGAACCTTCGGGGATATGGATTCTCAACACGGCTAGTTGGTGTTTCCTGAAGTCATGGTACCAGTATATCCACGTATCTTCCGACTCGGTGATGACGCCTCGATGCTTGATCAGATTGTTGAACAGGGTGGAGGCGATGAAATTAGCTCTTCCCTGCAACAAGGCGATGAGATCGGCAGTTGGTGAAACGGCGACAAGTGTCTGGCCTGCTGAGAGCTGCATCTTGCGCATCTGTTCCCTGACGCTTCCTACGTCTCTTGCACACAGACCCCCGATATCCCGGTCACTCAAGAAGCGGTTTCCGGGCACACGAGGTTGACTGTCCAGCGAGAGGTTTGTGTTGCAGTTCAAGGTGGATTCCATAGCAGGCAGTGGCCCCCAGCCCCTTTTGGAATAAAACTTGACACACATCAGCTCGTGCGTCGATTCATACGGGCCTCAGACTTACGTCTCCGATGCTGGTATACAGCATACTAGCCGTGCCTGCTCCTGGACCATCCATCCACTTGGCTACATGGTCCAGCAATACAGAGGCCAGCCCTGCTTTCCTGTAGTCAGGGTTGGTGATGACACTGGCGATGCAGTAGCCGTCGGTCTCGCGCAATGCCGTCGGTCCATCTTTGTGGAGGAAGAATCTGTGGAGGGTCTTGCATGTCGCGAGGATACAATTTGGGTCGTCGGTTGGGAAGAGACACCAGTACCGTCTCCCCTCTTCCACGGCAAGCGTGAGGCTGCCGAGGTAGTCCTCCAGCTCTACATACTGGTCCTGGGAAAGTGGCGCAGCGAAGGCTGTCCCGGCGAGTCTGCAGCACTGCAGTTGCTGTTCAGCGGTGGCTGAGCCGACGGTGACTTCAACGGGTCCGTCAGCAAGGTTCAAGATAGTCGTGGCGAGCTTGAGTGCCATTGCAGCCTGAGGGTTGTCGTCTCGATATGATCGACATTGAAGGTGCAGCCACAGACGGATCGATGCCGGGATCATCCCACAATGCGGGGGTGGAACGGGCGACAGAAGACACTGAGCTCCTAACCCTCAGCTCCTAACCCTCAGCAGGAGTCCTAACCCTCGTTCGCTTCGAAGTTCCAACAGCATGACGGGCTTGACGGGTGCACATCACTCAGGAACCGTCCTCTCAGACGGTGGCATGATCCAAGTTCTGCTACGGATCTGGGGAAGACATCCATCTTATCGAGCTTGTCTGTCAGGCACGTTAGACTACCATCTGCATCTGCCAGCTCGGACCCGCGCAGCCCACCGGCCGACCGTGGCCCCGTTCTGGATCACCCGGATCGACCGAGAGCCAATTCTGGGCCCAGAATTGGCGAATCGCTGGGAAGCCTGTTGAAGGTCGGCGGCAGGTGAGGCAGGCTCAGCACTCAGCAGAGGCGCTTCAATTTCCGCGACTCGGTAGGGTGTTTCGAAACATCTCGCTTGGGGGTCCCACAGCCCTGCTCATCTCCGTCATGATATCGGAATCCGGCCAAGCGGCCAAGCTCAGCCTGGACCGCGCCTGGGCCGAGCCTGGATCCAACGCTGGCTTCCGGGTTTCCTCACCAGTCGAGAGCCGCAAAGCTTGTGGCCCTCAAGACTCATTTGTTTCGTATATCTGAGACATACTGGACAGCTCGACCCGATGAATACACACTTGCAAACAGCAGCAAAGTTTTGCCACCACTTACTATCTATCAGTCTATAGTCTCTTTGCAGCGCACCTCCTGGGCACATAGTAGGACGGCAAAGGTGAGAGGCCCTCGCTGGAATTGTCCCCATTGGTGCATTAACCCTGCTGAGGAAAGTTATCCACTCTTCCCTCAGGGGACTCATCATCAAGCTCAAACGGCATTCCCCAGCGGTGCATCGTGCATCCCGGTCTGTTTCCCCTGGATGTTTCCTCAAAACAGACCATCCTGCCGCGCTTGCGGGAAGAAAAATAGACCAATGGCCGTACCCCACTATCTAAGTCATCTCCGCTGACGGCCCAGGCGTGTGAGCAGACAGCGGCTCGGATGTTAGCGGCAGACTTCAGGTAATGCTCCTGTAATTACATGGGCATCCTCCTTGCCAGGGGGCACCGGAGGGGGCGCGACAGATGAATAAATATCATGGGTTGGGAGACATCACGAGAACTCGCCCTCCCTCCTGCTTGCTCTGCATTGTGCTGCTCTGTCTCTCACTCACTCTCTTCGACGACCACTCTTTTCGTTCGCTTCATTCTTTAAGCATTCGCTCTTTTTAGGCTCCGGATAGCCTCACACTCAAGACAAGGATCTTTCTGCAACACGAGACCCAGTCACTTTTTACGCACCAGTCAACAGGTTATCCATCGATCATGATGATGAAGCAATCCGCCCTCGCTACCCTCGCCGCCTACCTCGTGGGTCTGGCCGCCGCCGGGACCAAGGTCTGGGATGGCAGCTTCGACGACCTGACCGTCGCCGACCTGTCCGACTGGTCCTGGTCCAACCAGGTCGGCCCCTACCAGTGGTACATCCACGGTGACGCCGACACCTCCAAGTATCTCGACTTCAGTGCCGACGCCGCCGGCCCCGGCGCCGTCAAGGGCGCCAAGGTCACCCTCGACGACACCGCCTACTGGAACGGCCAGAACATGCGCCGCTCCGAGCTGATCCCCTCGGTCAAGGACACCAGCTCCATCACCTCGGGCACGCTGTACTACCACTTCTCCCTGAAGCGCGAGGCGGCCAACGCCCCCTCGACCGAGCGCGAGCACCAGATCGCCTTCTTCGAGTCGCACTTCACCGAGCTCAAGTACGGCGGCGACGCCGGCGACGAGCTGCAGTGGTTCGCCAACTCGGCGAGCCAGTGGAAGACCACCCTCGAGGCCGGCGTCTGGCACAACTTTGCCTACGAGATCGACTTCGACGCCTCCACCGTCGGCTTCTGGCACTCGACCGGCTCCGACGCCCTCACCCAGGCCGTCGCGCCCGTCAAGGCCAGCGTCAGCTCCAACGGCGCCGACTGGCACGTCGGCGTCCTCGAGCTCCAGAAGACCGGCGTCGCCGACGCCACCGAGGACCTGTACTTCTCGGGCGTCTACATCGAGAGCGGCGACCTGACCACCGCCTTCTCCAGCGCCGGCTCCTCGTCCGGCTCCGCCTCCGGCTCAAGCGCTGCTGCCAGCTCCCAGGCCGCCCCTTCGTCCGCCGCTGCCCCCGTCGCGGCCAGCTCCGCCGAGGCCGTTGCGTCTCCTTCCTCCTCGTCTGCTTCCTCCTCCTCTGTCGCCCCGGCTGCCACCACCCCGGCTGCCGTCCCTACCGCTGCGGCCCCCGCCACCACTGCTCTGGCGTCCAGCAGCAGCAAGTCTTGCGTGAAGAGGACCAAGACTGTCTACGTCACCCAGTCCGCCTAAGTGGTGGTAGGCGTTGGTGGTGATCGTTGTCGTCAAAGATGGCGAGGAGAACGAACGGTGTAGCAAACTTCTGCATCAGACCGGCGCTGGTAGGCGCAACTTCCTGTACATAGACTTAACCTTGGTGTGCTTTATGTCAATACTACTTTCTTCGTGCCTCAAATGTTTCTGTCCGAAGCAGAATTAAAATTGGTGTCCCTCCCCCACACACGCGGTCAACACAGCCATATCATTCGAGTCGACTGTAGAATGTAAGAAGTGTATTCTGGGTCCATTTAACCTTAAAAGAGCATCAGACCGGGGAGGGATCCAGACCCCATGGATCGCAGCTCAGCAGGTAGGAATCTAAAGTGCTTGAAGCGTTCGGTTCGAGGTCGATGTGCTCTCGGCTTGGGTTTATGAAGTCACTCCGGGCCGCTGCACAGTTTCACTGCACGGGACTTCCCTCGGCGGCGGCCAGAGCGTCGGTGGTCAGAAGCCGTCTCTGGGGACTTTGCGGTACTAAAAATGGTACCCATGGTAGGAAATGGCGAAAGGGAATAAAGAAGGGAGTGGTGCATTGATTTAATCACTGACAGAATCTTGTGGAAAACAGAATGAGTTGTGTGAGGGAGACACAGGAAGCCTAGCTTGCAGGTATGGCCTCCGCGGCATCTGGAAAAAGACAAAAGGCACAGCCGTGTAACCGTCTCAACGCGCCAATGCGCATCAATACCGCCAGTTACCAAGAGGTGGAGGCATGCCATTCTTCCCCTAATTCTTTCAAAGAAACATGTGGCCTAAGGTACCCACGGAAACTGCTTCCACCTCCATTTTCACGGACTGAGCCTCACAAACGACACGCACGCCACTGTGAGAGTCTCACCAAGCTCGCCAGTTCGAAGATTTTGTCACATGTGACATCGTATGACGCAGAAAGAAATTGACACATGAAGTATCGAAACTTACAAGCAGACGGCCACTGAAATCGAAATTTCCAGACCGCCTTGGAACTTCAAGACCATACTCATGGCGACTGCCAAGTACCAAACGCTAACTCCTGAAGGTTGAAATACAAAGCTGGATCAGAACGGTTGAACGTGGTCTGGCCAATCTGCAGAGGACAGTTCTGAGACATGGAGTTGATGTCGCCAGGCGGTTCGATGGGTGCTCTGGTCGTGTGCAAGCAGCGTTCCCAGGGCTCGAGGTGAGACGGACTGGGCTTTTGCCGATTCATCGGTCGAAGCGCGGTAAAGAACCATGGCCCTCACGATCCAAAGACTGGGTTTCAGAATTCAATCATACGCTCTCTTAGCTGTTCGATCAGGTTAATATCTCGTTTTCTCAACTCAGGAATACAAAAATCACTCGCCCGAGTTACCATCGCACGGATTCACTTCCGGACAGCAGCCATGAGATAGATGTTGACTTTCCAGTCGTCAGAGGATCCGATGAACCGCTTGGTCTCGGCTAGCACAGGCCACACATACGCTGGCACATCCCAGTGCTTCATGATCTCTTCACTCTCAGGGGCGAGTGCAAAGAAACAGCAGTGCATGCCACGGAACAGAGAGTTGTACTGATGGGGTGATGGCCGGCGGGACCTCGAGCCAGCTCTGGCTGAGCGCTTCTTCTTTGAACGGACCGCAGTGCGCCGTCGAAGCTTGATTCCGAAGTCAATGAGGAAAACTGCCTCGAGATTCCACAGGTCGAGCGCCACATCGTCAATCGAAGGGGTCAAAGTTGCTGTCGGGCTGTTGTAGTATCCTTCCTTCGCCTCTCGGCCCAACTCGATGGCCTTGCTGAGCCAGATCGGCAAGTTCTCGTGCACGTTCTCGCCATCTTTGGAGAGACAAAAATTGCAATTTTCCTCTTGGGTACCAATGTCGACATCGATGGCGAGATTGATTGCTGCGCATCATGCTCTAAGGTTAGCGAAGTATCTCAGGCACGGCCCAAAAGGCAGGTTACAGCATTGGCACGATGCAACGGTCTTTACTTACGGCACAGTCGCGGTCGTAAATTCAGTAGGAACCTCGTAGTGGGCTCGCGACGCTTTTTTGAAGAGAAGTGGAAGACGTCGAAAGTCTCACTGACGTTGACTCCTCTTTTTAGCGGCAGCTGGCATCGCTTGTCGTGGACGAGACTGAGAAAGACCGCGCGGGCCTCTGGGCACACTGCGCTGAGTCGATTGAGATCGCGACGACGGTAGAAATGGCGATACTTTTGGCACCATGGGACGCTCCACTGCTGTGGGTAGTTCTCAGAGTTTACGATGAGCTTGGCCAGGTCATCACGCACTCCATCATAAATGAGGCGCGTCGCATCAGTTGGATGTGACAAAGCGCCAACGGGCGGCAGACTGCAGGTGCGTGGGAGATCAAGGAAATGGATTTTGGCCGGAAAGCAGGCCTGTTCCCAGATGAGTCGACGGATCTCCTCGGGCAGGTTGGCGAACTTGGGAAAGCTTGTTGCGATTGTGGGTTGGCCAGCACTCGCCGTCGCTGGGGAAGCCTGAGGCGACAAATGGCCTGATTCGGCGGGTACATCTTGCGCCGTGTCTTGAGCCATTGCGATGTAACTTCGATGTGATGGCGAGAACTCAATTGTTGGGGTGGCGAAGAAGGGATGGTCGAACACTCCGAGCTGGCGCCGATGGTTGGGCGGTTGCTTGTGTGGATGGTGGTTGCAGGGCTTGGGTGTTCTTGGGAAAAGCGCGAGCTTAAGCAAGCAACATGGGACTTGAAGTTGCAGTTTTAGGTGTTGCGGTAACGACGGCGGCTGTCCTGAAGTCACGAATGAAGGTAGGCGAGCTTTGTAGTACCTTAAGGAGGTAAGTAGTAGAAGCAGCCCATGTGTGAAAATGGCTGTTGCCAGCGCTCCTAATCAAAAGACAGCCTTCAGAGATGAAATTAGCATCCCTATCTCTCATGCGGTCTCGACCATAACATTTGAAAGTATTGAGCTTTCTACCGCTTGTTCAAGGCTGCCTCGTACACCGTGGTTAGACACCACTTGCAACGTGAGATGGTGTACCTAGGCAGAATTATAGTCTCACTTTGGGCAATCATTCACAAAACACGAGACGACATTAAAGTTGCCTAAATTAGCAAAGGAGCTACACAGAGAAAACGGTGGTGCCGTTATAGACACCGGGCTCATCACGTCCCAGAAGGAAGCTCTCCGGCGGGCCGAGGTAGCTGGGCCTGACACCTCCCAGGTCAACAACCACCTTTTGTATGATTATACTAGGCATCAGAGCCCAGATCCTCAGGGTATAAGCCCCCTCCTGCGGCACGTTGAACGAGCTGGTGGTGTAGTTGCCCGTCCTCCCCCAGACGCCATCCGCGACCGCATATCCCCACCCAGCCGGCAGGTTCTGCCCGACAGTAGCACCGACGGGCGACACCACCGTGAGGTTCGCCGGCGTGCCCGAGCCGGCCGGCGACAGGTCGATGGCGTACTGCAGGGGGTTCCCGTCGCCGAGGTAGTTGTGCGACGGCGAGATCCAGACGGTCACGTTGGCCTTGGACGAGTTGCTGAAGAGGTACATCTGGTACTCGAGCGCCGGGGCCGCGTCCGGCGAGAGCTTCTCCAGGTCCTGGGGAACGAGCCCGACGCCGTCGCCGGTGCGGCCGATGCCCTTGAATGTGTGGTAGGTGACGTTCTCCGCGGCGGACCCGCCGATGGTGGTTGCTGGTCCTGGCCCGGGGACAACGGCCTGGTAGTTTGGCCCCTCGATGGCGACGTGCCCGTCGGACTCGATGAAGCCCTCGGAGAAGTTGGACGGGGGGAGGCGGTTGTACACGGGCACCTGGATGAACGGCTCCTTGAACCCGTACTTGTCAAGCGAGCGGCACGAGTTGGTGACGTTGATGTTCACGGTCGTCACATTCGGCGCAGCAGGAGCGTTCGCCCAGTCAACGGTTATGTACACCCTGGTGTCGCCGCCATCGGGACCCACGACGCCAGTCGTCTGAGAGAGCTTCAAGTAAGGGGCCCAGGGAGAGGCAGTCCACGTGCAGCTTTCTGTGCCGCGGGAGAAGACCTCAAAGTACCGAGAAGCGGCCCCGTACGGCTCCAGCGGTGGGACGGCGAGGCTGTTGCCGCTGTTGGTGTGGTACTTGTCGTCGCCTTGTACGGTGCCGTTGGAGCCTTCGACGCCGACACCGACGTGCCCGGCCAGCGATACGCGCTGGGTCTGGACGTAGCTCATAGCGGGCAGGGTGTTTCGCATGGGCTGCTGCCAGTACCCGTCATAGCCGAGATGAGTCTCTGTTGACGCTGTCAGTTACCACGATGTTCATGGTCTAGCCAACGAAGACCTTGAGTGAAAGACCTACGATCCATCATGTGCGCCCACTTGCCGTCCAGCATCTCGTCCCACCTATCCGTCAACTCAGAATCGGCATCGCTGAGCTTGAAGACCTCCATCATCTTGGGGTTCGCCGAGTTGCGCTTCTGGCCTGCATACAGCATGTTCTTCGCCGACCCGATGTAGATCTGGTTCACAATGTTTCCTCCAATGATAGGGTGGAGCACCATCTGGAAGAAAGCTGGCTGGGCGGCCTCGTCCAGAGCATCATACACAGCCTCAGCGTCAGACTGGATCTCGGCCCACTCCTGGAGCAACGCGTCACCCTCGTTGTAGTTGATGACGCTGTAAGACTGCGGCTCGATCAGCTCGAACTTGCGGCGGTTCGCCATCGTGCCGTAGTGTGTCATCAAGGACGAAATGTTGGCCGCCAGGTCCGGCCCGAACTCGCGCGCCGCCCAGGCTGCGGCCCAGTCTGAGGTGCTGTCGACATTCCACGTCTCGGCGTCGTAGGCCATGTCCATGAAGTGGCTGATCGGGATCTCCACAGGCTTCAGGTCACCGACATTAACGATCCAGATGCGGTCGGCACCACGCGCGTAGGCCATGTGCATCTAGCCATGCTGTCAGAAACGGTACTCTTCAGACGAGGGGGGCTGTCCCGAAAGACTTACCTGCTCCGCGGTCTTGGCCAGTTTCACTGTGTTGATCCACTTGTAGTTCCTTGGGTCGCCGACGTAGTCAAAGTGGTAGTACACGCCAGCACCACCGGAGCGTCCAGTCTCGTTCGCAAGCGGGAACCGCCGGATGTTGCCCCAGTTGTCGTCCGCCCACAGCAGGGTAATATCGTCAGGGACCGACAAGCCCTCGAAGATGTACGTCTGCACTTCCTTGTACAGGCACCACATCTGCGGCACCGTGGAGATGTTGACGCCTCCGAGGCCCTCGCTGATGATCTCCTGCTGGTTGTGGACCAGCGTCTCGAGCATCGTGACGATCCTGTCGACGCCCAGCCCCTCGATGGCCGTGTCGCCGGTGCCGCGCATGCCCATCGTCCACAGCGAGTTGCGCGCGTACGGCCTCGCGCGCGCGACGCCGTAGCGGAAGTACTCGTCGATGGTCTCGTTGTTGAGGTTGTAGGCCCAGGCGCCGGGGTAGAAGGTCTGGAACTCGTTCTGCGCGCGCATCAGCGGCTCCGTGTGCGAGCTGCCGAGCACCACCTCGTACGCGTCCGCGAGCGGCTGGTTCTGCGGGAAGTCGACCTCGTACATGGACGCCCACACCGTCGGCCACAGGTAGTTGGCCCGGAGGCGGAGGAGCAGCTCGAGCACGTGCGCGTAGAAGTCGGGCCCGTAGCCCGCCGCGCCGCTCTCGGCTTCGGCGAAGTTGGTCGCCACCCAGTTCGTGAGGCCCGGCTGCTCGTCGTTCAGGAAGATGCCCCGGTACTTGACCGAGGGCGGGCCCTGGACCTTGGTGAGGTTGCCGGGGACGAAGATGTCCGTGTTTTGATGGACGGGCGTGTCCGCCCAGAAGTACCATGGAGACACGCCAATCTGCTCCGAGACATCGTAAATGCCGAAAATGGTGCCACGTGGATCGCTGCCTGCGATGACCAGGGCTTGGGCTACGCCATCAGTTGGGTTCGATACCAGCTTGGACGTGAATGATTCCCATTTTCCCTCGATCTCAGACACATCTATCACGCCCGACGAAACGAGGGCGTCGATAATTGTGCTGTTTCCGATAGTGCCAGCAATGACAACCACAGATGATGGATCTGGGGCAGAGTACCTCGGTCCGGTAAAATACTCGGGCTCGGTGGTTGAATACTATATGCGTCTCATAAGCTTTGAACTCATGGCTCAGGATACACAGCTCAAGGACGACTTACCACTGTATTGTTCTTGTTGTTCACCGGGTTGAACGAGTACAAGGCGGCGGAAGCAGGGCCGGTGCCATTGTTATTCGTCGAGTTCGAGGCTCTAGTACCGGCGCTCAGTGTATAGTTGGTGCCTGTGACCTTGCCAAAATCGGCAGCCAGATCCCCAGCTGCTCTTATGACGCCCCAGTAGTCGTTGTCTGACACCAAAATCTGGCCGGTGGTTATTGGCCCTCCAGCTATTTGAAAGTCCCCATCCGAGCCTTCAAAGGAGACGACAGGTTTTTGACCAAGGGCAGCGACAAGAGGCGATGCGCTACAAAGCGCGAGGAGGAGGGAGGTCTTCATCGTTGGCAACTAGCTCCGCAGAAGAAGGTTCCGCGTCGTTGAGAGCTGGATGGCCGATGAGAAGAAGGGTGAAGTTCAGGAGCAGCCTCACTCAAAGTCTTGCTTGCCTATGCGGTCAATGGGCCCACCACTGGCTACCGGTGACGAGAGGACCATGGCCAACACGGAGCAGACATATCACGAAGAGGCCTGATATATAAATGCAACCACTAGACCCGAAGAAAATACTGGGGAGTCTCCACCCCACCTTGGGGTAAATACGACGTCCCGGGGAGACCATGAAAGCACGACGCGGTGAGGTGAGGCCAGCGGCTGAGCAGCTTGCCTAGCCCGCGGGTGTATCCTTGGTCAGGTACATGCTGCTGGATAAACACAGGAATGGAGAGGGTCAGCGCGCTAGTGTTGGAAAATTTGGGATTTCCCTCGAGCTGGAGACGTCAAAGAAGCCACCCGCCATGCCGGGATGGCGGGTAAAAGGAAAGCAGAAGCACGCGTCAAGGCGGGATGCTGGCCTCGGTTCCGTTTATTGGTGAGAGTGCCCCTTCGCTTCCGGATTCCCGTCGAGCGAAGGCAATAACACAAAAAGACAATGCCTAGCCCTTTGGTGGCGATGCTGTCGGGCATGTAGTTACACTTGATCAGACGTTTCCCGACAATCTGGACTGCAACGTAATTGTGATAAATGCCCGTGTGACTGAAACGAACCTATGTGATCATTGGCTGCGGAATCTCAGACCTGAGAAGTTCCATCGACGCAACTGCTCGGAATTCATTGACACGAAACCCTGTTTGCCCGACGCCCAAGGACGGACGTTAGTCCCGGAAATGACCCCGAGGACAACCAGTGCGGGGGAGCATCTGGGGAAAACTATTGTATTTAGCCGGAATGCAAACACCCCTGCCGTTTCTCCATTTCTCCACGGCCGTTTGACCTTGGCGCTCCGTAAGGAGATCTGGGATCAGGGGGGCCAAGAAAGGGGCTATAAGTCCAGACCACAAGAGATGAGATGGGCATGCTGGTGGGTATGACGGTTGCCAAACTCTCACGATTCAGGTGTGTGACCTTCGGAGATGTGCCGCATGCAATTCATACAGAGATCGTACCTAGTCCTGTGTACCTTAATTTACATCTCCAGATCCAAACAGCAGATCTGACCTAATTTATTTGTGCTCATGTACGTCCGGGCTATTCGGAATCCGGCTCAAGTGCCAGTACCTGGCTACGCAGGTACTAAAGTCGCTCTCTGACAAGCACAATATCAACTTCATCAGCGCCTATGTCAGTGGTCACGTCAAATGTATCACCAGCCTTGACATGCTGGACCTGTGTAAGCTGTCCCGATTGGTACAGCCCGAAGAGTCCAGCTGGGAGGTTGTTGATCCTCAAGTCGACTCTGGAAAAACATCAGTAATTATCATTCACAAAGCCCGTCCGGCTGGGTAGTCTCGAGAGCATCATCAACAACATACCTGCTCTGGCCGCCGTCCCAAGTTCTCATTGTCACAATAAACGCTTCAACCTCCCCGTTCCACTCACCGCGGAGGAAATCGACGCCACTGGCCAGGTCCACACCCTCGACATAGGGGTACGTCTTGTGGTGCCCATCTTTGGTCCATGGCTCCTCCCACATCTTCTTCTGCCCATCCCTGACGTTCAGACGGCCATAAGCAATACCGGCGTTGCCAGTGTGGACATCCATGGCCACCCAGTTTCCATCATCGTCCTGCAATTTGCAGTCTTTTCTGGGATAGAAGAGTCCGCCCTTGTCCCAAGTCGGATCCAAGAAAGTATCCGCGTGCTTCAACAGGCCCGCGACAACATCCCTCTCGCCGTCGGCCGCCGGCGGGGCCAACTCAGAGGTCCACTGCGCAACATAGCCGAAAGTCATGGAGGCATTGGACGGGCCCATTGGAGTGGGGAGATCGCCTATCTCCAAGCCCTTTTGGACCTTTGCGGCCGCGCGGGCGAATGTCTCGGACGAGACTGTTGAGCTGCGCTCGTCCACCTCCTCCTCCGCCTTCTTGAGCGAACCTCGGATCTCGTTGACAACGAGTATACTGTTCATGTTGACACGCCCGTCGGGGTGCCACGTGAGATACCCCTTCACGAGCCTGGGGTACCACGCCCGGACAAACCCCGAGTTCCACGCGTTCATGAACGCACCAGCCCAGGCGTTCCCGGAGATGCCGCCGATGTTGACCATTGTGTCCTGCTTGATCTGCCAGTAGAAGGTGAAATTATCCTCCCCAGCAGGGTCCGGCGAGACGAAACCGCCGTTCTTGTCCTTCCACGCGGCCTGGTACTTCTCCAGCACGCCGAACACGATGTCCGTGCCGTTCCGCACGTCGTTGTACCTGATCGCGATGATGGGGAACTGGTTGCAAATTATGAAGACGCAGTTGGGCTCGCAGCACACGCCCATCCAGCCCGTCTTCTCCATCTCGCCCACGATCGTCCGCTGCAGGGTCGTGCGGCTGTAAGGGAACCTCTCGGGCCCCAGGCCGAAGAATACCGGGTCCCAGTCAAACGTCAGCGCGCCAGGCTCGTCGTGCCTGTCGTCGTCGAACAGCATCCCGTACAGGCTGACCATCAGGAGCAGGTGGCCTGAGTACATGATGTTCTCCCTGCACACGGGGTCCGGCCAGGGCTTGCGCAGCTCGGTGATGTCCGGGTCCACGAACTTGCCGGACTGGCTGGTCAGGAACCAGTAGCCCCAGACGTCGCGGTGCATCATCTTGTGGATGAGCTGGTCGAACAGGGTCCGGAAGACGGAGCGGAGGGCCGGCAGGCGGTGGTAGTGCGCGAGGCCGGCCGCGTAGGCCATGGTCGCGAGCTGGTAACGGTAGGCATCGAAGAGCTCCTGCCCCGAGACGGAGCCGCCCACTGAAGCACGCGGGGGTGAGTGATGAGGTTCATGTCATGTAGGATGGCGCCGGCCGCGGCATGTCGGCACGACCTTTCTCACTGCCACAGCAAGAGCTAGGCGGTGAGCGGCGAGACGGCTCACATGAGGGCGAATTTCGACATAAATGTCGAACTATTCCTGGGAAAAGACTCACTGTGGCGCCACTCTCCATCCAACTGCGTTGCAAGATTGTGAAAATGACGAATGTGTCCGGCCTGCGCTTGGTCGAGTTTGTTGGGGAAATGCTCGATGATGTGTGACGGGAGCTTTGGTGGGAAGGTGGATGTCGCGTCCAGGGAGAGGCCATCCTCCACCGCTGTGGAAGTCGAACTCGTGCGTGCTGGCATATTTGGTGGAGCTTACTTGGGTAGGTCTTTGTGCAGTGAGTGAAGTTGAAACTTATTGGCAGTCTTAGCGACGCACCCGAAGATCTCGGGAACTTCGTATACAGAGAGACTCAGGAAAAATACCATTCCGGCATGGAGTTTCGGCCTCACGCCCGTCATGCCGACGAAGTGTCCATTGGAACACTTTCAATCCGGGCCTCCGTGCGTCCGCAGCGAGACGGGGCCCCCGGTCAGTGCTTGGGGTCGTCGCGACTTTCCCCTCTCGGGTGCGGGATTCGGAGCAAAGTCCGAGGCTATTCTCTGACTCTGATGAGTGGGCTTAATCACTTGCACGCCTGTGCCCAGCACATTCAACAGCAGAATTATGTCTCAAAGCCAGAAGAAAGGGGCGTCGTTAGTCCTTCCACTCATATTTGCTGGCCGAGTAATGTCGGTCAAATACAGGGATGAGCCAATCCTCAGTGATTTCAAGGATGGTATTCTCCGTCTAATCAAGGAAAGGGTGCCGGGACAGAACAAGTCAAGATTTAATGAACCATGCGAGAAGAATCCTGGGGTTGGATGGTGCTGAAGTCGAAGTTCCGTTCGGTAAGATTCGACGTTTTAGTCAGTGTCTCCGCTGAAAGAAAGCCCGGTAGATTTGTTGCCAGCAGGACTTAAGAAAAAGATAGCCCGTGCTCGATGGTCGAACAGTTCTTATTGTGTGCCGAGAGAATGATTGCAAAAGCCTCAACAAGCAGGGATGCTTGTCCATATGGGTAAGCAGTTTCGGTGCGCGTTCAGGAATGCCAATGAGTTCAACATACCAGAAAGTGCATTGTCCATTTGCTCAAGACATTCCGGCAGAAGGGCGACAGCACAAGGACCAGTCTGGCGGAGTCACTTAATTAAATGTAAGGCTAATGAGAGATGCAGGTCTCGAGATGAGAGCCTCGAGCATCCTGTTGACCACATCTGGTGGAAGCTACGCCACTTGACCGTTCCTCCCAAACCCCAGCACTGCATTGGCGCCTAGAATTCCTAATGCCTATAAAGATGCAATAATTTCACCAGCAACTATTTCGACCGATTCCCGTGTTGGGTGGGTTTCTGACAATTCCAACCTCTCAACGCACCGTAGGCAGATACTAAGTCGATATAGTAGACGTCCAAGCATATTTGGGCAGCATTGCCATCCTCTCCTCGGGGCTGAACTCGGTATCGGAATACACCATCCGCCCCTTTTCCTTCTTGGACTTCCTTTCTCCGGCCTCGGCCGGCGGCGGCGCAGTCGGGGCGCCGTCCGTTGGCGTCCTGGCCGGCTTGATGCCAGCCTCGGCCATTCGGATGAGCTGATCGATGTCATCGCCTTGTCTCGCGTTGGCCACAAGATCCTCCACTGTTGATGCACTACCGGCGACAGGGATGCCCGGCACGCCAGGCTGGCCGGGGTAGTAAGTCCCAGCCGGATAACCTGGCCGTTGGGGAAGGCTCGGTGCAGTCGGCAGAGTTGGTGGGCGGGCAGGAAGAGCGGAAGCAGGGTACTGTTGGAAGCCGGCAGCAGGAGGAGGACCGGCTGGCGGGTAATTCGGGAAGCCAGGCTGGGCGTAAGGTTGGGGAGGGGCAAAGGGTGAGTTCTGGCACAAGTCGGTTAGCACAATCAGGATGTCGGTGTCGCCTGTGGCCTGTACTCACAAAGGTGCCCGGGCTGCCATTCTGCGCGGGGCTCTGTACACTCGCTGGCGCTGCATTCGCGTTGCCGCTTGTGCCCGTTGGTATTCCTGCCGCTTTCTTGGCGCGAAATTCGGCGAACCTCTTCTTCAGCTCCTCTGGGGTCTCTATCCTGATCTTCTTGGATGGTCGCTCCTGGCCGGGAGGTGGGTTCCCTGTCGCCTTGAACCGCTCATCTTGGGCCGCCCAGTAGTTTTGGTGGATCCTCTGTTTGTGCTGCTCTCTGACCTCTTCGGGGACACCTTCCATGCCGAAAATCTCGACGTCCAGGGCCTGGCGGTTGGGCAGGGCATTTTCGACATGCGAGAGCGTCTCCTTGTGGACTTGGTTCATGTGGACGGAAAGACCTATAGTAGTGCGACAAGGTCAGCGCCGAAGGACTCAAGAGCAAGGGCGGGGGACTGGGGTTCACCGACCTCCGGCCGTATTCAGCCTACGACCACAACGATCGCATTTGAAATGCTTTGCCTTCTGATGAGAGATCAAGAGCTTCAGATCCTCAAAGTCACGTTCGCCTTGGGGCGGTCAGTCGACGTTTGCCTAGAGAGCGCGTTCTGGTGGTGGTGAAGAGGAGGGGGGACAAGCTCACAATAGTAACACCAGGGGCGCTCGAGGAGCTCCTCGATGTTGGGGTGCGAGCGCTTCTTCTTGCCCATCTTGTCTGATCAACACAGCCGTGCAGGGATTTGTCGGGTCTTCAGCTTTCGTTATGGCGGACAAGATTAGTGCGCAGGTGGAATTGATGACGGTAGGGCGGTGGTGGAAGCTGAATGATAGCTCGGGCGAGTGTGGTCGCTGGACGAACGCAGCTCTCGACGTCGAAAAGTCCAGCCTCCACCGCGGAGTGAACGCGACAGACCCGAGCTAGGACGGATGGGGATTAGGGTGTGCCGCAGGTACTCAGGTACCGCTTGGACTTGGTTGGGGTGGGCACGTCACCGATAGAAGTCGCCTCCGGACAAGGACCCCTGACGTTAGCCGTCCTGGAGAAGATGCAGCCTCATCCACCCAGGCCACCTCAAAGACACCTGTGCTCGACGGACCAAGAGGCTCAGCCATTCGACCAGACTGATCTGCTGTTGAGATTCTGGCCCGCTTCGAATCGCATGAACCCCTCACACACTTGAAAGGACGGCCAAGTACCGGCCTGGCGACAGCAGTGCGGCATCATCCAACGCAAAGAATTTCCCATTTGGGCCACGAGTTCACGACCCTGACCTTGGGCGCGCGTCGATGCTCTGGCAAGTTACACGCTTGCACGGACACGAACTGTGTTGCTGATCTTTTCGAATCTCGGCTCAGCCAGCAACGATCTACGGCGCATATGCTATTCGCAAGATCGCCACCCACGGCCAACCGCAGCCCAGGGCTCATGTCCCCTATTTGACTCGCACCCGTCTGATATCTCGTGTGCCCAGCAGCCCTTGAAATCTGCCTCGCCACACCTCCAATTCTAGAGCAAACCATGGGTCGCATTTAACATCTGACACCTCGTCTTGGCTGTGTTCGGTCGACAAGCATTGCTTCATCTTCTGAGTTTACTCATGTGAATTAATGTCGCTCATCTCGTATTCTTCGCAAACACACTGAGGGTCTGCGCACTCACCCGGGTCGCTTGGAATTCTACTGCACCGCTCATTGTCCGCGAAAGAACGCTTGTCCACACAAATCCACGAATCTTTTTTCCTGCAGGGATCCGACAGGGCCGAACGCATGCATGGTTCATAACTTTGCAAAAGAAATACAATCTATCTACCCATATCATAGCCTCATTTCGAGCCCACGGGACCAGCTGTCTCTTCGATACCCGCTTTAGCAGGCTCGTCAAAACTCGCGACACGTTTCAAAACCTCAAGATGGCTTCAGACCCACCGCCAGCTGTGACCCTCAACTCAGCACAGCTTCATGCCCTCTTCGACATTCTCACCCACGATGAGACTTATCGTGAAGCAGAAACTTTCAAATACCCGTATGCAATCAAAGAATACGGGTATCCCTTCAACCACGACGCTTCGCAGCCCAAGAACCCAAGCTACAACCCCAAATCCGCCTCTCCCTTGCTCCAACTTCTTCTCACCCAATGCATACTGCCAGTCCCAGGGCTGGGTGATCTGCCCCCAGACTTTTGGCCCACAAAATTCCAGGGCATCTTGACCAGGCTGGCCGACGCAAATCTCTCAGAATCGTACGACAAGGGCGCTCCGGGCACTAGGAAGACTCTGGCGACCCTAGCATGTGTGATTCACGAGGCCGTCACACGAGGTCTCCTAGGCGGGGTGGCCAGGCCGAGTGACAAGGTAGACTTGCAGGAGGCCAAGTACGATCGCACCCAAGCACCAGAGCTCGAGAGAGCATGGAATGACTGTGTCCGTGAGCTCGTCCACGGGAACCTTGCCGACGAGCTGTTCGACCACTGCGCCAGTAACGAGGATTTTGAGGCGCATTCCCCAGCAGTCAAGGCAGCAGCAGACTATGCAATTCTTCACATCGCGTCACTCCTTCACCACATTCTGGTCCTCTCCGCAGAAGGGCAGTATATGGTCAAGTTGATCGAGAATGTGCATAAACTGGTGCCGTACACGATGGTTCGTCAGACTTTGAGGGTAGGCAATGCGGCGACCATGATCGCTGGGATGATGCGGATATTCCTGACCAAAATGAGTCTTACGGCAATGACCAACTGGATTGGATGGACCAAGGAAGCTGATGATGGTATGAATCTGCTGCAAAGGTACAGATATCCGACAAACACAGAGCTGTTCTCTCGTCTGTGTGTGGAGTGTGCTAATGACATGGCTTGCAGAATAATAAGCCTTGTGCTATCTTGGGACGCCGGTGACTTCCGAAAGCAGGCCGAAAAGATCGAGTCATCAAAAGACAAGCCGAGCAAAGAACAACTAGCTGCTCTGCGAGAGCACATAGCCCTGCCGCGGGAGACTCAAGAGGAAGCCCGCCGGACCAGCGTGGCACAGAAAAAGTCGATTGTTGCAGTAATCATCAACTCGACCGACTCCAAACTGGCAGATTCATTGAGTGAGGCCCAACACACGCAGTTAATGGAATGGTATTCGGCACAACTGTCAGTGCGCGACCGGAACGAGCTCAGCAACGTGTTTTGTTATTCGGCCCCGGACTACTTGACAGGCGTGATGCGTGATGCCGTATCTGCGTACGAACCATTCATCAGGAGCCTCCACGGCAGTTTGGACCTCCGGCCGCATGTCACTTCGCTCGAGGCATTTCTGAACGACTTCATCGAGACGAGCAAGCCGAAGCAGGTGAAGAACCGGAACGGCGGCAAGTGGAAGAACTTCGGGTCCGGCAGCGGCAAGAACACCCCGGTGCAGACGAGGCCGCCATCAGTGGAGGACTATGTGGCTCTGTTGAGGCGGAATCGGCATCTGCTTTACAAGTACCTGCACCAGTTCGCGGCGAACTGCACCGATGTCCGGGAAAAGTTCCGCCACTGGGCCATCGGGACTATACATAGGTTCAGAGATGAAGGCGAGGCGACAGCAGAGAACAGCACCGGACCCTGCTCTAGCGCAGCGGGTGCCATGAGCAAATCACTCCAAGACATGTTTGGTGAGCTGCCTCCAGAGACGCAAAACTCGGTCCGGGCTAGTCTGGACTCCCACGCAGCATATCTCGCCAAGGCTTCGAACATATCCACACAGCGCATGCAACGTATATTAGACGCGCTCAGCGAGGGCGAGAAGAAGAGTGGCGACAAGGAGGTCAGCAGCAAGCGCAACACTCCCCGAGGTAGCTCAGAAGGGGACGACATGTCCGGCCCGGGAGTGTACCTTTTGCGCTGGGAATCATCCCTTGACAGCACGCTCATCACTCCCGCAACCGCACAGGGGCCCGTCAGGACAGGCAGGGACGTCAAGGGCGAGAAGGTCCCAGGCAAGACCGGCACCGGTGGCGTCAAGGACGAGTGGGACGCCGGCGCGATAGCCAGGCAGGAGGACAGTGCTGTTCCCCAGGCGCCAGACGTCGCCGTCGTGATGGAGGCGCTGGGCGAGAGCTTCCGGGAGGTGGTGAGGGAGGCCGTGGGCCAGGTGGGGCCGCCGACGCCGCCGGACTCTGCAAGCTAGGGCGCTGGCAGGTCGGATCCGAGGCGAGAGGTACGGAAGAGGATGGCTCTCCGCCGGCTTCACAGGCTTTGAGGTCTCTGGCCGGCCGAGCAAGGTGCAAGCCGCGGTCAGCCAGCGGCACGTTCTACATCTGGTACGACACCTTCCGCGATAATACACATAAATTTCGACCAAATATATTTGCATTTACACAAAGCTGGCCGCCCATGGCGGTCCAAATTCCAGCACATGCCAAAGCAAGGCCAAAGCGAGGGCAAACGTTATCAGAATATATACATTATTTTCCCAGAACGATATGGTCCGTCTCAGCCATCACAGCAAGCTCTATTTGCCCTAATGGCCGTGGCCTAATCTACCGATAGTGCTCAGCAGGTAACTCAACGGGCGGCTCCTGCTGGGCCAGCTCCGCCAACTCCTGCTGCTGATTCCTCACGCCGTAGGCCCCCACGCCAGACACCTCCGAGGGCAGCGCCGGGCTCTTCGGGTCATAGTACCCGCCGGCCCCAGGGGCCACGGCGCTGTACCCAGTCTTACTATGGTCATATGGCGCCCCTGCCGCCGCGTCAACGCCCTGCTGGGCACTCTTGGCCTGCTTGCGCCGCCGGATCATGAAAAACAACCCAGCCGCGACGGCGATCAGGACCAAAGGGATGACGACCGCGATGGCGATGATCACGCCTGTGGACAGCCCCGCCCCGCCGCCGCCCTCGTCCTCATCGGCGGCGGCGGCGGCGGACCCCGTGCTCGTCGGGCCGGTGGCCGTCGCCGTCGAAGTCCCCGACGACGCGGCCGTGGCGACGTCGGAGCTCTGGTAGACCATCCTGACGCCCAGGGCGTTGATGCCGCCGGGGCTCTGCATACTCACTGCGGCGGTCGAGGTGGTGCCGCCCTCGTCGGACTGCGTGATGCTGACAGTGGTGCCGGACCCCGGGGCGATCCACGTGCAGAAGAGGGTCTCCCACACGTTGCTCAGGGTGCTCGGCGTCACGCACCCGAGGGTGATGTCGCCGCGGTAGGGGCAGCACGTCACCGTCGTGATGGAGCTGACGCCCGCGTTGTCGTGGCATGCCGTCACGTACCCGGCTGGGCACTGGACGCCGGGCGAGAAGTAGTTTGTCGAGAGGATGTGAAGCCCTGGGGGAGGCAGGCCAGGTCCGCGTCGATCACGGCGACCCCTGCGGAGCTATATACACCGCTGCAAGATGCCGGCGGGGTGAAGGTGGTTGTGAGGGCGTCCAGGGGGAAGGACGACTGGATTGGCGAGGAGTATGTCGACGTTGTTGTCGTCATGATGGAGACTGGAGTCCCCTAATGGGACACTGCTAATGTTCTGATGGGTGGCCCGACAGCCAGCAACAGAGCAAGAGTGAGCGCGACTCAAAGACTGGTTCGGCTCCGCAAGAACGGCAACGTGTGGGTGCCGCGCAGCCCCGTGGAGTCGTATATAAAACTCGGGCTTCTGCGGTGGTTTCAGCCGTGAATGACCGCTAGAGACAGTCAACCTGCCCGGAAGATATCGCAACGACCTCCCTACGGGAATGGGTGGAAACAGGAGTGAGGCACGCAGGCTTCAAATGAAAAAGACGAGAAACACCTTGTCGAACAGCTCGTCCCACAAGCAAGAGGGAAGAAAAGAGTGGTCCAATCCCCAGGGGACCGCATACTATACCACCAGATCTCACCACAGTACGCACGCGATGCCTCCTGAGAGCAACGCAGGGTTCCGAATCCTTTGGGTATCAGAGCACGCCCTGGAGCAGCAGCACTGGCTGATGATCACTGCCTGCCTGCCTGCGGTAAATGCTAGGCCAGGCAGTGCGGTCCATCCTCGCGGGCTGTGGGGCGGCGGCCGCTCGGGGGATAAACTTTGATTGCTGCAGGGCGGCGCTGTACTGTTCCAGCTGTGTGCTGTGCCTCCGCCATCCTGCACGCGCGAGGGAAGAGTCCGATGTAGGATGGAAACGGCTGGGCGTCTCTGTGTGATCAATTGAAGCGCCGCGACGCGGAAGCTCATGTCTCTTCATGGAGGCAGAGACGCAAGTTCGACGCAGGTCGGAATTGTCCCGCCCGCGCGCCGCCAAGGTGCTGTCGCTGGACAGTGCGACTGGCGTGCGCGCTGCTTGGCTGACATTGGCGGCCCACTTCGAATCCTCAATTGTTCTGGACTCGGGAGGCGGTGACGGCTCACTGGACTGTCCCAGGCTGCTGGCTCGGATGAAGGTGAGGCGCGACGAATCCCCAGCTGCTGACCGTTCAGAGATGGAGTTGCGTCTGATGGGAGTGAGTGCTGGAAAGGAGTGAGTGCTACATGTGTCGTGAGGCGCGGACCCTCGCTTCCCTCGCTTAAGCGCTCATGCTCATGCAGAGGCGGCAGTGAGCAGCGAGTGCCGACGCGTGTAACGGTTGGCAGTCGATCTTCGAGCAGCGCAGGTTCCGAGCTAGCCCTCATGGAGGTTAACAGCCTGCAGGCGCCCCTGTCATTCATTATTGTTCATGACAGGGCAGGCAGCCAACAGAGTCGACACCAGCCAGCTCGGCCAGCTCTTCCCATGACCAGCACAGAATGAAGCATGCGAGCCGCTCGAATGATGATCGTGGTATCTGTCCATGGCTGTCAATCACGAGAACCAAATGATTACCAGGGGCAGAACGTACCTATGTTGGCAGTTGGCTATCCTTTTGCCTGGTCACTCGGAGTCAAATGGTCCGGTCGGTTCGAAGGTCGAGGGTGCAAAAGCAATGCAGCACCTGGTCTGTTGCCATTGGTCGCGGCAGCGAGGGTCAGAATGTGATCCAAACCTCGGAAAGTTCCGAGGGTCAACCCCCTTTGCCTAACGTTCAGGCTGTTGGACAGTTCAAGCTCGTGCGTGCGGTGACAAGAGCCTTGGATAGGGTACAGTTATGTGTAAGGAGGATTCGAGGGAGGGTTGCAAATGATCTATGTCCATGTTCCTCCAGCAAATGTAGTCCAAGGCTCGTCAAGTGATCACATATCCGCGTGTAAGCTTGAGGCCGGCTTCTGAGATGGAATGTTACATCCGCTACCCTCCATCCCTGCAAGGCCCAACAGTCTACTTTCCGGACATAAACCGGTGCCACGGTCCACGGACGAGAACGCCAGTTGTGCTGGTGCTTCTAGAAGATCTTTATTGGAGCAATAATCTGAGGCCAAATGCCCGCGTCGGAGCAGGTGGCTTGGGCCAACCGCATCGCATGACTTTTCGAACACCTCACCAAGACAGTTTCCGCCCGCAATTAAAGGACCACACTCGAAGATACAATTATGAGACGAGGTGTAGCGTAGCTTCAACACTATATCATTCTCGAGGACTAAGATATCAAGAATGCATCGGGCAAAAAGCATCAGGATGTCATCTTGGTGATAATCTTATTTCTATGCTTATATACCTAGGTATCTGAATTAAATTCTCCGAGCCCACACGAGGCTCCTAGCTTCCGGTCTCCTCTCTGGCGTTAGGGACTTCAAATTAGCAGTGTTACGCTACGTCCTGACATGCTAGGTCTGCCCCGCCATCCATGGAACCCAACGGACGAGTGCGTTGGTGTCAACGCAAAAGCCATGGTTGTTTCAACAAAGGTGGCCCAATTATGTCGCGGACGCCACCATGCAAGCGTCCATACCAAGACCTCTACTCCTCCTGCCAAGTCCACCACAACGTCTTTTAGATTGCTTTTCTGGGGCGAGTTTCCTCGAATGGGTATTTAAGGAACCTGCATTCCGACGACTACCTCTCATACCTGCCCTTTTCGACTTTAACGGTCCCAATCAAGAAACCGATGTCACTGGCTGTCGATGCCAGATCCATAGTCGTCTCCAAGGTTTCCCAGGCATGGGTCCAGAGACCGGGCCCGGAGGCGGAACAATTGGAACGGATACTGTTGCATGGTCGTAGCAAGACGATTCTCACTTGTTGACTGGTGGAACAAAGAGCTAGGACAATAATATATCCAGGGCCCATCTATCATGTATTCCGGCGGGACAAATCTAATACGAGCCATCTTGGGATCGCCGGGTTCATGTAGTTGCCCCCGTTCGCTTCTATAAATGAGAGAGGTCTGCTGTTCTGAGTGAGTGGTATTGCTCTCCGTCCTGGCCAGGAGTCTCACCTTGACTGCCCATCCGTCTTAGTAATTGGCCAAGATGCGGTTTTCTACTCTCTTTTCGTCCACAGCCCTGGCTGCTGGCTATGCCAGTGCCCACAACAGTAGCCTGTCTGACGCCGATGCGGCCATCTGGGATAATGTTAGTGACCTTCATGTCCGTTCCGAGATGCAGGACCGCCTTGCTAGGCGCCAGACCACGTGGAACCCGCCGTCCAACCTCGTCACCCCCCTGAAGCAGGTGTGGGACCATGAGATGGCCACCTACAGCAACCCTTTGGGATTCAGGAACTACGGATACGACCAACTCATCGCTAACAAAGGGTAAGCAATTTCGAATAATTTCCAACTTTTCATCCAGGGACGACTGCTGACCCTGTCTCTCAGACAAGTCAACTACTGCGTCCGCTGGGAATCCGGCACCGCGGTGACAGAGGCCCAGCGCAGCCAGATCGCCTCGGTGCTCCAGGCCCAGCATGACAAGTGGATGAAGTGGCTGATCGGCTTCGACAAGTTCCCCTACGGCAGCGTCCCCGTCAAGGTCGTCGGCTGGGCGGTCCGCGACAAGACCCTCCTCCAGGGCTCGACGTCCGGCATCGACGTCTACACGAACCGCGACGGCGACGGCATCCCGGAGTGCAACCCGGCGTGCGGCCGCTTCTTCCACCAGGACAACAACTACGGCTCCTGCCCCGGCGGTGCTTCCCGCCACTACGACGTCTCACTGTGGCTTACCGACGGCTTTTCCGGCGGTGCTGGTGGTGACTGGGGCCAGCGCATCGGCCGCGAGTACTTCATGGGTGCTCTTGGGACCTCCAACATCCACATCCTCTTGCACGAGATGGTAAGGCTCCTCCGTCTGTTGTCTTTATCCTCGCCTTGCCGACTGCTAATAACTGGGTAGGGTCACACCTATGCTCTCGACGACTGTAAGTCTCACTGACCCAGGTGGCTATCACGCGCTTCCTGCTTCTAGTTCCCCCTCTCCCACCTTGCCACAGGTCGTCTGGTAGGAAAATTATTAATCTTTGCCTCTTTTTCTCACCAATAATTATAGTCTATGGTAAAAACTCCCTCGAATCCGTTATCTGGTGAGCCCTGTACTGACACTCCGCAAAGACTGGACACCATCTGGAGTTTCCAGCTTCATTATGCTCGCTGGCTCTGCTACCCAAATCACCGATTTTGATGGGTGGATGTTGCGTGATTGGTGGCGTAACTTGAAAAGCCGCTATGGTTTTTAAGTGGTTGATCCACCTGGCCACGTGTCTTTGCACAAGGCAAAAGTGAAGATCAGAGCTGTCTGTATATAAGGGAGAAAGTGATAGGAATGAGTATCTTGTCTGGAAGCTTACGCCTTACGCATTTACTGCTGATCTTTCTTGCTGAATGTACCTAAATACCACATTAGCATCAAAGCATTTCGAAGCATTAAAACTCCATTGTCCCCCACATGTGAAATGAATCTGCCGCTTGGCCGTCTCTGAAGGTAAGCAGAGGCTGCCCAAACACTTGAATATGGCCGAAGAGTTCGTGCTGTACCCACTGGATCTCACCCCTCCCCACAAAACACAACCCAACCCAGCTTCGATGTTGGGCTTGGGCCCAGATGCTGAGTGAGTCCTGTCAATCACACTGTTTTCCATACGCCATCGTTGGCATACCCTGCCATAAATGGGTTGGCCGCCAGACAGGCTGAGGGGAAATCTTCGCTTGTTAAATTTCGCAACTGGAGAGTGATTATTGCCGTATGGCGTGGTCCCACAGCGCGCCCGTCGATGTGCCCTTTAATACCCTTAGGAGAAACGGAGCAGGCGTTGAAAATGAAGCCAAGAGGAAGGGGTCTCTAGTCCGAGATGTTTAGATGATCAGGATAGTACCAAAACGATTGTGCCTTTCATCATATTCTTCTTATCAACGTCGTAAAAATTGCCACCACTCGAGGAATTCGTACCATGCCAAAGGTATTGTTGAAAGTCATTGGACTTGACCTCGTTACTTCGGGCCTGTGTTCGGGCTCGGAATCTGTTTCCAGCCAAGTAGTTCATGGAAAGCCGAGCACACAAGGATAGCTTAAGTCTGAATCCCTTGCCACAATGGCTAGTTATGATCTCGTCGTGAACGAGAATGGGCTGCAAGGCGGGCTGCACTGCGGCTGATACGGTTTAGTCAAGTATACAAGTGCTGCTCGAGTTGCCGAGAGATGGACTCAGTGCAGGTACCCTGGGCTGCTGAGTGCATTGGATCATCCCACGCTTCTCATTCTGCTCAGACGATGCCACAACGTGAACAGTTTGGGCGACGCCGGGAAGTCCTTTGCTGTTGAAGTCATCTCCGACCACTCTCGCAAGATCCTCCGTTCCCAGGCTGCGTTACCTACTGGCTCCCCGACCAATAAGAGCCTGGTTGAGCTCAGCACAATTCACTTGAGCGCGCCCGCGGTTATTCTTGGGGAGCTGAAGCAGAGCAGTATGACCATCACAAGTACTTAATATTTGGGGGTGGTCGGATGAGCTGCCTGTTTGGCCAAGTAAGCGAGCTGCACGGGCCCGGGGCTAGCGTTGTTGGTGGGGTAACGGAGACCCACCCGGGGACGTGGGTACCAAAATATTGACGGGGGCCAACTGGCAGTGAGCAGGCTGGCAAGGCAGGGCAGGCAGGGCAGGCACGGCCCCTTTGGAAAAAGGTAAGGGGACGACGTCTCTGCCTGCATGTAGTCCGTAGTCCACAGGCAATCCATCGAGGAACGCTCGAGCTCGTCAAAAGTCAAGCCTCGACAGCTTATACGCCGGCCCCGACGTCACCAACCAACCCTCTGGTGAACTGTACTTTGCCTTCCTGTCGCTGTCAACAACAACAACAACAACAACAACAACAACGCTCCTCCAGTCCGGAAGCTTTCTGCTTCTCCTTTAGCTTCGTGTACCGAAACATTTGTTTGTTCATACTAACAACCAGCCTCGCCGTGCTTTGCTCTGTCTCGACACGCGCAAGGCCCTCCTATCTTTTGGCTCTTTCTTTGCGCGTCCGCGCTGCGGTTCCCGGATCCATCCCGTCCCATCAATCCGTGCTTCAAACACGAACTCGAACAGAAGCGAAGGCCCCCGAGCAAGGGCCGAGGCAGCATTCCAGCCGTCCATGACCCACAGGTCCAATCGACATGTCTGCAATTGATCCGGGAGCATCTTCCATCACCGTCGCAGGTCCGTATCCAGTTGCTGCTGCCAAAGCCATCCCACTCTATCGTCGTCGCCTCTAACCTTTTTGCGTGCAGTTCGAGTGCGTCCCTTCACTATCAGAGAAGCCGCTCAAGTGTATGTCCCGCCCCGTCGAATAACAAGCCCGTGTGCACTGCGAGGATCCGGCTAACCCCTCGAAGGGTAAGGAATGACGATGGCGCACTCTTCCTGGGCGATGGCTCATTGGCGGCGGCGCCAACACCCAAGCTGCACCAAAGGGGCATCCGCAATATTGTCAAAGTAGTTGACCACAGGTGTCTGTAAGTCTCCCCCGCCCGCGCGCTTGTCCTCGCCACCCCCTGGTTTCTTGGGCTAACCACTGGGCTTGACAGCGTATTCGATCCTCCCGAAGACAATCCTATGCAGAAATTCTCGAGATCCGTCGTTCCCGCCTCCGGAAAGAAAGTCAAGGACCAAGTGTTCGCCTTCGATCGAATCTTCGACGAGAATGTCACCCAAGCCGAAGTCTACGAAGCCACCACAAAGAACCTGCTGGACAGCGTCTTGGACGGATACAATGCCACGGTGTTTGCATACGGAGCGACAGGTTGCGGGAAAACACACACAATTACCGGCACGGCTTCCCAGCCTGGCATCATTTTCATGACCATGCAGGAACTGTTCGAGAAGATTGCCGATCGGAGCGAGGAGAAGACCGCCGAGATAACCCTGTCTTATCTGGAGATCTACAACGAGACAATCCGGGACTTGTTGGTCCCCGGCGGCAGCAAACAGGGACTGATGCTCCGAGAGGACTCGAATCAAGCCGTCACCGTGTCTGGGCTGACCACCCACCGCCCCAAGGATGTGCAGGAGGTCATGGACATGATCGTCCAGGGCAATGAATACCGGACAGTGTCTCCGACAGCAGCCAACGAGACCTCGTCACGTTCTCATGCAGTCTTGCAGATTAATATCGCCCAAAAGGACCGCAACGCGTCGGTCAACGAGCCGCACACGATGGCAACACTGAGCATAATAGACCTGGCTGGCAGCGAACGGGCCAGTGCTACCAAGAACAGGGGGGAACGCCTGCTCGAAGGAGCCAACATCAACAAGTCCTTGCTTGCCCTGGGCAGCTGCATCAATGCCCTGTGCGACCCCAAGAAGAAGAATCACGTCCCGTATCGCAATAGCAAACTCACCAGGCTGCTCAAGTTCTCGCTCGGCGGCAACTGCAAGACCGTCATGATCGTGTGCGTCAGTCCCTCGAGCGAGCACTTCGATGAGACTCAGAACACTCTTCGTTACGCCAACCGCGCCAAGAACATCCAGACCAAGGTCACCCGCAACGTTTTCAACGTTAATCGCCACGTCAAGGACTTCCTTGTCAAGATCGATGAGCAGATGGAGCAGATCAAGCAACTGCAGGCGGAGAAGAAGACCGCAGAGGCCACTTTCTTTGCCAAATTCAAGAAGAACCTTGAGAAGAGGCAACAGGTCTACCGCGAGGGCGTCCAACGCATTCGGACCGCGTATGAGAACTCGTCAGCCGAGAGGCAAGAGAAGATCAACACCATGAAGCGTCTGAAGCTGTTTGAGCGACGGATTGGCATGCTTTCTGCTTGGATCGCGGCTTTCGACACCATCTGCGACAGACGGGAGGACGACGATATGCCACCGAACTTGGAAGCGATGCGGAAGACCGCACACGGCATCTTGGTAGAGCTAGAGTCAAGTCGACAGCATCTTCATCAAAAGCTGGAACGCTCGAACTGGGAACGGGCTATCGACTCCGCTCTGCAGCACAGCATCGTCCAACTCCCGTCCGGTGATGGCATTGCGGACTGTGGTGAGGCAGCAGGCCTGGCCCGTGAAGCCGACCTCCTGAAAGCACAGCTTATGCGGGAGGCAGATCAGCAGGTACTGGAGCAAGAAAAGGGCGCCGATGCTGCCACCATACAAGCACTCCTCACTGCCCAGTTTGACATGCTGTCATCCATGACGCAACTGGCAGCTATGGAAGAGGAAGATGCCGTTGCACACGCAAAAGAAACTATCAAGGGTCTGCTCGAGACAGGGTATTCTGCGGCATCGCACGTCATTAAGCCTGACGGCTCTGTGATGCCCGCTGAGATGTTCCCACCTTCGAAACGAGGCACACCCAAGAGAAAGAAAGGCTCCAGCATCCACGTCAAGCCAATTCCAGCACCGGCCTTTGCAGCTGCACCACCCACCCCCATCCGCGAGCATGGTTCCCCGCTGAGATCTCCGAGACGCCGGAAGGCAGTGAACACAAAAAAGGGAGTTTCCTTTACCCCCGTGAAAAAGAAATCGACCCCAAGGCGTGTCTTGCGCTGGCGAGACGAAGAGACCTCAGGCACGCTAGCAGACTATGACAAGACCCCCAAGAAATTCGAACCCAGTCCCATTCCAGAACCTCGGGAGGCATCTCCGGACGCGGCTGTGCCTCCACGGCCAGCAGTACCGCCATACCTCGACGGCGCAGGCGACTCTGGATCGGATTCGAGCCCTTCGCTGGTGGTGCCAAAGACCGCCAGCCTTCCCTTGGCTAAATCCAGCAGGTTCCAGGCAGGTTTCTTGGCCAAGCCCCAGCCCTCCCAGGACGATGGGTCACCGCTCTCGGCCCCTCCCTCAATGCGACTGAACTTAGCCGGTGCGTCAGACAGGATTTCTCCATTACGAGCCCTTGATGTGGACAGAACGGGTAACCACCTTTCTTCTCCACGATCTACTGGATCCTTGCGGTCGAGTCCAAAGCCACCCAGACTTACACCGTTGGATGAAAATAGCCCTCCCGCTGCGAATTTCGCCAACACCTCCTTCTCGCCTGCCGCTGCGAACACTGACGGCGAGCCGTCCACGAAAACGATCGATCCGGCAAAGCTCCGATCCGCTCTTCACCTCGCCAAGAGGAGAGACCGCCTATCCTCGATGGGGAGCACTGCGAGCGCCAACTCGAAGCGCGTCTCTAGCGTCGGCTCCTCAGGTAGCGGCATCGAAAGCAGGCGACGCTCCATGCATCGCGTCTCCCCCTCGTACTCCGGTCCGCTCGCCTCGTCAACCAATGGAATCTCCAGAGAGCGAAGACGACGAAGCGGATCTGGAGAGGGATTCGGAGCGGGTACCGCAGCCTCCGAGCGTCGAAGAAGTCCTCCGATCAGCTGCGGTACATCGCCTCCCGGCGGCGGAGGACCAGCTCGCGCCTTCACCGCTGGCCAAGCCCGACGAATGAACATGGGTGGCAGCATGAGGCTGGAAGGCATGGTCAGTCCCAGAGCGGTCGCCGCCAAATCGTCAGCAGCGGCTCAGAGTAGGCTCGATAGTAAGGCTAGGAGGATTACTATTGGCGCCGCTGCTGGCTTCCCTGGCGGGGCAGGACCGACGAAGCGACCGAGCATAGTATGGCGATAGGATCATCAGCTCCGAAGAGCCTACCCCTCGCTTTCACCTGACAGGCGTTCGGTGGGGACGCGGTCACCGTTGCGAGAGCCTCTTGAAGGTGAGCCTGTGTCCACGCGTCCATCAGGGGTGTGAACTAGCCGGTTCGACGTGAATGCCGCAACGCAGAATTCAGCTGTGAGAGTTACAATCATTTATCGGGCGAGATTGCTTTGCTGCATCCTACCCTTCTCCGGTCTGGCGGGGTGACGAGTGTTTCTGGATGGTAATGACGTTATTCGCCTGCTTCTGGCGAGTGCCTTCTGGAAGGCCGTGTCCAGATGGCACAGTCCAGACTGCAGTTGTAGTTGTATTTTATGATGGGTCGCATGTTGGCTTGCACGCACGTCCTGGAGGGCTAGAGCAGCACTTCTTCACCTGAAGCAAGGTTGTATTAGGCATGTACACATACATATTCATAGGATGAGGAGATTGCATATCACCAAGGGTCCCAGTCCTCCTGTCGTTGGTCATGCCACCTTGGTCGGTGTGATAGACCGGTTTTCGTTAAAACCAGGGCAAGAGTCCAGGTTCTTTGGCTTGCTGGCTAACGGGTGAACATTTTCAAGTGTCCTGGCCGGCCTGGCTAAGTACTTACTTAGGCACCGGGCAGCTCCGCGAGGCACCGGCTAAGCACGGAACCAGCTGTGAAGCAGGGCTCCGAGCGGCCTTTACGGCCTGCTTCAAGCCGGAGCCTTTCCTTCTTTCTGAGCATGGAGACGGAGACCAGACAAGTACGTGTGAGAATGTACACTAGCCGCGGGACGCAGCGAACTCGATCAACATTTAAACCATGTATCCCTGAGCTTCCCAGTCCCCTCCTGATGACGAATCTTATCTGATTGTCTCCTGTCACAAAAGCCATCGCATCCACACCGGATTGGCCAGCCAGCGAAATCGCAGAGATGCAGATTTTGTTCGTCATCTCGACGCTCTGGGAACTCCCAAATTGCCCTTGACCAATGCCCACAAATGCTCAAGATCATCATCGTACGAGCATGTTTCCAAATTTCGATCCTGGCTGTCCCCGCCCTATGTCGGGGGGTCTGAGAGGGAGCATTTGTGCAATCGGTGGTCGTGCCGAGACGCGGCGATCCGGAGGTGAGCACGCCATCGGCAGTTCGGATCTCGTCAATGGAGCAGCGATACCCAGAGCAGCAGCCCGTCGCAGCGGAGTTGCAGAGCCCAGCCGAAAACTCATTATGGACAAGAGCTGTCACGTCATTGACCACTGCGACGTGCTAAGAGGGCCGTTGAACGTGGGAGACCCCGCACTGGCAAGACCGCCGCCGATATAAGAGGGCATTGGTGCGCCCGCCTCATATCCTTCCCTCGCGTGGAGGTGGATGTCCTAGAAGAGCCTCAAGCTTCCATTGACAGTGGGGAAAACAAGTCCAAGTACCGACACCTCCATAACACGTCGATTTCACACCAGGGCCTCTTTTAACACTACTAGTCTTCCAACATGGCCCCAGGAGCTCTCATCGACGAGCCGGTCAACACCCCGGCCGTCCGCTCAAAGAACTATGATGCCCCAAGAGACATATTCCCAGACGGCATCAGGACATCAGGCCAACACCCCCCCATCTATGATCAGCTGAAGCCATACTCGGAATTCCCCAAGGAGATCACCGGCCCGACCCTCTGGCGTAAGGAGGACTACGTCAACAACCCAGAGAAATGGATCCACCCCTTCACGGACGAGGAGATTCAGGAGCTGAGCGACACCGCCGACCGGTTTATTGAGTCCGGCACTCCTCTGACCGGCATCACAAAAGTAGGCCTTCGTCAACTGTTGCAGCCTAGTTCACCTGTTCAGAGGTCAGCTGGCCTCAACGCACAAGGACTAACCGAAATCATAGGAAAACTTCCCGCTGCCCAAACTAGGCAAGATCCTGCAGGCGCTGCGGGAAGACCTCCTCAACGGCAAGGGCTTCATCCTGTTCAAGCGCTTCCCTGCCGGCGAGTGGGGCCCGCACAAGAACGCGGTGGCATACATGGGGCTGGGCACCTACATCGGGTACTTCATCTCGCAGAACGGGCGCGGCCACGTGCTGGGCCACGTCAAGGACGTGGGCGACGACCCGACGCAGATCGACCGGGTGCGCATCTACCGGACGACGGCGCGGCAGTTCTTCCACGCGGACCCGGGCGACGTCGTGGGCCTGCTGTGCGTGCACCGCGCGCAGGAGGGCGGCGAGAGCGACATCGTCTCCATCCACAACGTATGGAACGCCCTGCAGGCCGAGCACCCGGACGTCGCCGAGCTGCTGACCCAGCCCGTGTGGTACTTTGACCGCAAGGGCGAGGTCAGCGACGGCGAGGAGGAGTGGATCCGCACCAGCGTCTTCTACCTCGAGCCGCGCGGCAAGGGCCGCGTCTTCTGCAAGTGGGACCCTTACTTCGTCAAGAGCCTGACGCGCTTCTCCGACAAGGGCATTATCCCGCCCCTGAGCGAGGCCCAGTGGAGGGCCCTGACCATCCTCGAGGAGACGTGCCAGAGGCTGGCGCTGCACATGGTCCTCGAGGTCGGCGACATCCAGTTCGTCAGCGACGCGCACCTCCTGCACGCCCGGACGGCTTACAAAGGTATGTGGATGGTGATCACCGCATGTTTCCCACGGCGTGATGGCCCAATCTTTGCTGACGGTATGCATCTCAGACTTCCCTCCACCACACCCTCGTCGTCACCTGCTCCGGCTGTGGCTTGCCACGCCCGAGTCTGAGGGAGGATGGGCGCTGCCTTTTCACGACAGCGATGAGAAGAAGCGCGGTGGTATCCAGGTCAACAACAAGCCTCCGATATGCCCTCTAGATGCCGAGTAGGCAAAGACGAGCGATCAGAGTACGTAAAAGGTGGTTATAGAAAAGGAAGAATTTTTTAAAAAAAACAAACACCAGATCTGAGGTACCTTGACTTCAGGATGGTAATATCGATATTGTGAACAACAGTCACTAAATACAAGCGCATCCGAGGCCAAGGCCCCCATCTCCAAGATTGGCCTACCACCTTCACACATGAACCTGCTTGGCCTTGAGCCAATGACGCTTCCAAGACATAGAACCCCAATGCAATTCTGGCTCGTCCTCAATAACCTCCGTGGCCAGGGCCGCACGCCGCGCTGGGTGTCATCTAGCCGACTCACGGCAGCGCACCACACACTAAGGGTAAGAGGCAAGGACGGCGAGGAACCCGAAACCCATGGCGGCCATGCAAAGGAGACCCCCGCAGACCAGGGTATCTTCCAGGCGCCATGCGCACTCCACGACATACCCCAAGTCCTGGCCCTGTGCGCTCGCGTTGCCCGGACACGCTGTGCCCGGCGCATGCTGGCCATGGTGGGCCGCTTCCATGACCGGAACGCTGGATGGCTGCTCTGTCTCGACGGCCGGAGGGTTGCCGCCGTAGGGCGGCGCGTCGTGGTGAACTGGTGCGGTCGGTTCACGCGCATCCTTGCAGACCGTCTTCGTCCGGTATATTTCCTCCTGCTCCCTCAAGGTTAACAGAGCCCTGCTGGCGGGGGTGCCTGACTCTACGCCTGCCTCCGGGACGAAAGAGACGGCTGGTTTGGGCGCCGCCTGTGAGATGCAGGACCCGTAGCTTTGGAACGTGCCGGCGCTTGTAAGGGCTTGTGTCTGGGGAGTCACGGAGCTCGCCACGTACCCCTCCGTGGCCTTGTACTGAGCCCGCTGCCGGATGGCCTTGTCATGTCTTTCTTGAACCTTCCGCTTAATCGGCGCGTGCGCCTCATCCAGCATCTCCTCGATGGATATATCATCCAAGGGTCCTTCACTGTCAGAAGAGGGAAGGGGCGTCGGGAAACCATCGTCGCTCGATGAGTAAACCTCCTGGTACTGCCCTTGTTGCTGAATTTCATCCGGTAAAGGGGTGCTTTCCTGTGATGTCGCCATTAAATCGTTTCCACGCTGCTCCTCGCGGTAGTTTCCCTCGGCAGCCTGGTGGTCCTGGCATCATTGTCAGACCGTTAGTTAAGCTAGCGTCCAACAAGCAAGAATTTCTGCGCACCTCTGGCTGTGCCATTAGTGCGACTCCCTGGTCCATAGACTGAGTCTCGGAAATACTCGGGGACCTCTCGTCGTCCGAGTCGTCTTTCTTGTCTTCATCGGCCGCGGACTGTTCCAGCAGATCGTCCGCCAAGCGCCTGACTTGCTTCTCCAGCTCATCCGTAGTAGAAAGGCTATGGCGCAATCGTGTCAGTTGCATACAGCTGTCATACGGGAGAAACCTGTGACTCACCATTGGATGATGATCTGCTCGTCCATCTTCAATATCATGTCTGTCACTTCTTCCGCCAGGTCTGGCGCGAGGGCTGAGACCTGTCGTAGAAGGAGCTTGCGGACGCCATCCATATCCTCAACACTGAAGAATGTAGTCATGATTTATAATGCCCGTCTCAATCAATATAGCAAGTTTCGTTGGCGACATCGAGCAGTGCGATGTTCTCGCAGGGGTTGTGATATTGTCCATTTGAATTGTGGGGGATGCATGTGGGAGAGATTTCATGGGGGACGTCTGAGGATGTAAGCACAGAACAATCCCGACATCCACCTAGGGTTTATACAGAGGAGGCGCCTTTCCAAGGCTCAGATTCGACATGGAATTGCCCTTAAGTCACCGGCGCAAAGCGATGCTGATGGGCTACTTACATCCCACGCATAAACTTTGAGCTCTTTTCTTTTCCTATTGGCTCGGTTATCGATGTTGCCAGCATGGCATCTGAGCGAGTCGCTCGACACAAGTTTCGATTCTCCGGCTGGAGGCGGCGCGCGGACTAGAACGACGAAAACAGGCATTAGGGACATCGGTGGCAACGCTACTGCCTTGAAGCATTTTACGGTCGGAAACGTTCTTACGCCAACGGAGTACTATTGTCGGTTTACTAGTGACATCGTAAGATCTTTCTTTTACACCCGAATGAGTACCGGAGGACTTGCAGAGAGCCCTGATCACAGGTCTCGCCTCGCAGTCCCTTTTTTCTGCTAGCACTGGGAGCCGGAGATGTTACTCTGTATCATTTTTCAAAGTAGCCCGTAGCCTCTCCAGGATCCAGGGTCCCGCTTGGATCTCGTCTTCTGGCGAGGGTGACTCTGGGCCTGACGTTGGCAGCGTCGACACCTTCTCGTCGTAGTTGACAGAGAAGAAAAACGGGACACTGTATCTCTCCTTCTCAGGGCTCCTGTTGATGACTCTGTGGACAGTACTCCTGAACTGCCCGTTGGTCCACCGCTGGAAAAAGTCTGCAATGTTGACTGTCAAGCAGTTCGGCGGTGCAGGTGCAGAGATCCACTTGGGCCGGCCAGACACTGGGTCGGGCGTCGGCGAAAGGACCTCTAACCCCGGATTCGAGTCGGACAGGAGTAACGTGAAGCACTCATAATCTGTGTGCGCCCCTAGGCCGACTTCGTCTGCATTCTCAACCCGGTCGGTTGGCGATCTGGGCTTTTGGGGAGGATAGTATAGCATCCGAGAGATGGTTCCCGGATGCGTCACCATCCCGTCGAAGTATGACTCTTCTAACCCCATTGCCAGTGCGAACAGCCTCAGGAGATGGCGGGCAAGGGTTAAGACCTGATGTCTCGTGTCAGCGCAAAGCTAACTAATCAAGTCGAATGCCTCGGCGCCGGTAGCTGCTTACTTGGCCATGGTACTCCCGGATCTTCTCAAAGAATCCCGGAAGATCTTCCTCACTCGGCCAGACATTTGCCCCGTCTGGGTATGACTTGAGATCCAGCTCCACATACTTTCCATCACCGCCTGTAGGGTCCAGCTTGGGCTCGTAGCCCCAGTTGAAAGCCTCCTTGGTCTCCTTGCTCGTGGTCTTCCAATCATCGGGGTTCACATTCGAGACATCGCTTGGCTCCCAGCCGCGGAACAGGCCTGAGTTGTTGATGTGTAATTCCTGCTTCTTGCCCAAGGGTAGTCCGTGGAAGAAGCGTCTGGCTTGGTCTAGAATGCCGATCTGGGCCTCTTGGCTGACCCCGTGGTTCGAGATCTGGAAGAAGCCTATCTCACGACATGCTTTGCCAATCTGGCCGGCAACGCCTTTTCTGGCCGCTTGGTCGCCCTGGAGGGAAGGGCCGATGTCGATAAGGGGGATCGTCTCTCCGCTACTGGAGTACACGGCCTCGTTGATCCGGCTCATGAGGGCAGCCTGATTCTTCTTGAGCTCCTTGAGGGTCACCTCGCGTGGCGGCGTCACTGGTGTAGCCATCACTGCTTTGACAAATCGACAAATAGTTTGTCAGGATCGGTGAGCGCAAACTGCATCCAATGGTGGTTGGTGATATCAAGCATCAATGGTGAGATGGCAAACCTTGGGAGATAAGCGTTGCGAATGTGGGGTTGACGTGGTGGTGTCTGGAGCTAATGAGCGCTACACACACAGTGTGCGCGTGACTAGGTACTACCTAGGTATCTAGCTTTTAACTTCGAGGCATCCGTATGATATGTCTACATCCATTTGTAGCAGCCAGAGAATAGCTTGGGGGATATTCTATATGGTACAGCTATAGCAGTCTTGGGCATAAATTACATTCTGGCTATGTACCTCGGGCCATAATCCTACGCAGCGTACTTAAGTAACCTAAGTAGTAGGTACTTGAGTAACAACGACCAATGCAAAGAAATGGTCCAAAACAGCATTGCCAATTTGATACACGTTTCCCACAGCCTCCTGATTAATTTCAGGACATTATGGATTGAGATTGTGCCCTGTTCATCCCATCTCGATTCATTTGATGACCTTCTCGGGTTTTGTGGAATAATGGCGCGACAGGCAGACACGCCAGCAGTCCATCGCCGAGAGCGTTCGCAGAAGCACCTGATTGCCCAATGCTAAATATTGTCGTCTAGTATTGTCGCTTTGCGGAACAAGGAGCAGGCTCTAGCCTATTAACACGTGGTGCAACAGACAAAAAGGACGTCTCGGCCGATCTCGAGAGCCATATGGTTCCGCTCTTGAAAACGTCAAGATCTTTGCAGAATATTTGTTGTGATTGAAGGGCTATGGTTCTAGAAGTATGCAGAACGGGACGAGGGCGAAGAGCCTCACGGTCCATTCGAGACTAATATTCCCGTGGCAATCGATTTGTCTTTGAGAAACTCCGCAAAATGTCTCGACAATATTAGGGGACAATACTAAAGCCAAACCAAGAAACAGACCCGCCCACAATGCTTGGACTTCGAACGCAGCGGCAACACGGTACTCTGGAGGCCAACATTGATTGCTCCTCGGACGCATCGTAGAGATTCGTCAACTATAAATTACCCCCTTTCAGCCCTCGAAACACTGACAGTTCGTTCCCATCACCACCACCCCACAACACTTCACTTCACCTCATCAATCATCCAATAAAAACCTCAAAGTCATCACAGACTTTCAAATTCTACTCAAAATGGACTCCCCAAGCTTCCAGAACCCTCCCAGCACCATGGGCACCACCGGTGTTCCCATCTACTGCGTTGTCATGTAAGACACGCCCAGGACCTCATCCGCGGTTAGAGGGAGCGAGCTCTTGGGCACATGAACTCTCAGCACCAAGCATCGCATCTTAGTTTTCGGACAGTGCAGCTGCACGGGCTGCGACAATACTTCAAAATACCCAGTGCGCCGGGTCATCTGAAAACACCTTTCATGACAATCCACCCTCTACACCTGCATCGACATCAAGGCATGGCGCCCCTGCAGTAGCTCGGACGGGCCGACCAACTTCAACATGTCCACCATCCCTTTCGACATCCAAGTTTTTCCACACCTGCTTTCGTTAATATTCGACATACCCTCTTTTTCGTGCTCAACTCCTAGCTCGGCCGACTTCTCTCAAAACGATTTGGAAACTGTTCAGTACGCATACGAGACCATGAGTGGACGGACGGCGCGAATCTTTGGGACATTTAAGCTCCTGGAACCTAGTTGGCATATCATATTTGGCTGCCATCGACAGGATCAGGGGTGGAATAGGCTTCCAAGCCAGTTTTGTATCTAATTCTACCAACAAAAAAAAGCTTGTTGTGGGTGGAACACGTCTTCAAGTGTCTTATGATCGTGAAGTGACTTGCCCATTGCCCGACATGCTGCTATCTTTTTCACGCTCTTCACGCTCTTCTACAACGCATCTAAGTTCATGGTCGCCCATTCGACTCAGCCTGTGAGATTATAAGATGAAATCCTGAAGACCGGCCCCAAGTGATATGTAGATGAATTACAATCAATGCCGTGAATGGTGACCGGCCCACGGAGTGCTGCAGGCAAAACGCAGGGAGATTGGTATGTAAGTATTTGTGTTCCTGGCCTAACGGCCACTGACAACATTCCTGGACCCTCTGAGGACGTCATCTACCATCAACTGACTGGCTCCAAAATATTTGGTGGGATTACAAAGCGCCGCCAGTCTTTCCTTATCCATCTTCTCCGTGATTTCCTCGCGGCTGAGCAGAACATCTAACAGCGGCGCCTTAGTCTCTATAGATTCTTTGCAACAACTGTACACCAAATCATGTGCGTTCTGCCGACCGATAAACGGCGCGAGACCCATCATAACGGCCTCTCCAACAATCAACCCCTTCGTGGAACACAGGTTTTCCATCATGACACCCGTGTTCACAACAAGGCCGCCGATCGCAAAGCACGTCTGATGAAGCGAGCCAACACACAGCACGAACGCCTCGGGGATGGCGACCCACTCCAGGTGCCACGGCCCACTGGCGCGCTCGAAGTCAACGACCATTGCGTCGAGACCCAGCCCGGCGTGCGCGCGCAGCAGCTTACTAGCGGCCAGCACGACCTCGCTGGATATGGGGTTCCGCTTCTGCGGCATGGTCGACGAGGCGCCGCGGAGGGGCACGAACGGCTCCGAGACCTCCCCGAACTCGCTGGACGACATGACGATCACGTCGAGGGCGATCTTGCCCAGGGAGCCGCCGACGAGGGCGAGGAAGTTGAGGATCTCGGCGATGTTGTCGCGCACGGCGTGCCACGTGATGGGCGGGTCGGCCAGCCCCAGCTCCTTGGCGAGATGTGCCCGTGTCCGGAGGCCCTTGTCGTCGCAGCCTAGGGAGGCCAGCGTGCCAGAGGCGCCGCCGAATTGTACGCAGAGGCAACGCTTCTCGATGTCTTGGAGCCTTGATAGGTGTCTCTCGATTCCGGATAAGTAGACTGCGCATTTGTAGCCGAACGTGCTGGGTAGGGCGTGCTGGAGATGTGTGCGGCCAGCCGTGGGGGTGTCACGGTGTTCGGCGGCTAGACGCTTGAGAATGGTGACGAGCTCGAGGAGATAGCGTTTGACTATTTTGATGGCAGCTTTGATCTGCAACATGGATGCGTCGTCCATGATATCCTGTGTTGTAACCCCCCAGTGTATGTACTTTGACACATCTGCTGGTGTCGAGGCTAGGTGAACAAGCTGTTCTACCAGCGGCAGCACTGGATACCCGACGATATCGGTGTCTCTGGAAAGCTTTTCGAAACTAGGACACGGATGTCAGGAAAAAAAAGATTCCTTGGCTCTTTCAGCAGATTCCTTGGTGTGGCATTCCATGCAGGGTATCATACTCAATGTTGGCAGCATTCAAGGCTCTGGTGAGCTTCTCACCGGCTTCGGCCGGTATGATACCAACTTTAGACTGGGCGCGTGCTAATGCAGCTTCAGTCTCTATCATACGTTGTACGTATGCCTCGTCAGTGAAGATGTCGCGGATTTCTTGCGTCCCGAACAGATTGCGGAAGACACGAGAATCTAGTGCAGACACGCTCATGGTGGAAGTTTGGTTTGGAACGGGAGAAGCCGAAACTTGAGTACTTAATCATTGCGCTTTGTCTCCATCAGATCAAACTGCACAACAATATTCCTGGAATGAGTGACATATTTATTTCGCCGATTACTTGCTCGGTCCACAATCGCGAGCGGCCCTGCGGGTGGATCCTCCGGCTACGTCGTGAACGTCCGGCATAAAGCCCTTATTCCGGCGCTATTTAAGCAGCAGAGGGCCAGGGGTTGCCCTGAAGAGCAAACTTCCGAGGGTCACATGCGGCACAGAACCCTCGGCCAGCAACACGTTGCTCTCATTCTGGTGCGCGAGACAACTGTGCGCCGAGCTGAGCATGCAAAGTAATGGAGGGTGCATCACCTCGATCAGCGTCCTCCGTGTTACCCGGCCGGAGTGATGAGCTCCGGCCGGGGGGGCCCACGGCCGCATTGGGCCAAGCTTGGTGAGGCAACCCCTTCCAGCAGATGCCCCAGCCGTACTCGGCTGACCGATGCAGTGACAGATGTCGAGTGTAAGTGACGTTCGACAGCTTCTCTCTATTGAGCTATGCGCTATTTCCAGCGTGCTCGGTCTGAATGCGATTTTCATGCAGGAAAAAGATCAAATGCGACGGAGCTGCACCGACGGTATGTCTCCTCGGCGTTTCGTCCAAAAATGATTACCTGTTGCTCTTGAAGCGCGGTGTCGGATACGTAGCGACTGGTTATGACACAGTGCAGCCAGTGCAGAGGCGTGGGCATGGCCTGTGTTGTCTCTACTCGCCTAAGAAGGAAAACCAAAGTTCGTGGATACCGGCCGCCTACCGCAGAGGGATTCCAACACCTCACTGCCGACAATGCCGCGATGAAACAAAACACACAGGCCTTGCAGGAAGCAAATCAAAAACTGCAAAACGAGCTTTCCCGTCTCTCCAATCGCCCTTTGAGTATTGCTGCCGAGTTCAAAGAACCGCAGAGCCTGGACCGCGCCAACCTTCTTCTGCGGCACATGGGCCGCATTGTTGTAGATGAGACGGGTGTTGAGCGCTTCGCTGGCTCTACGACGGGCGTCCATTTCATCCTGTCGGTCCAGCAAACCGTGCAGAGTCGTGGCTTATTTTCGGGGAGATTTCCTGATAATTGTTTCCGGCTACACCTACTAGCACCAACGCTGGAGCTGCCTGCGGCATCAAGGGCAGCTCGCGAACCTCACCCCGAAAAGCAGACCGTCTTCCAACAAGCACTCAGCAGAGCGCTGGTGAATGGTACCTTCCTGGATTCCGCCCGCCAAGTCGCAGACTTTTCTAAGACCTGGGACTCATTTTGCCCCATTATTGCTGTGGATACTTTGCAGCGCCGGTTCTCAGCCCTCCTTACCCAGATACAGAACTGTGGTATTGCCAATCTCGAGGCACATCCTGAGGGGACTGCACTTTCAAGTGTCTCAACGATTCTTGTCATCCAAAATTTGGGCTCAAATGAACTCAACATCGAGGAGAATTCGCGTGCGCTCAAGGACATACAGGCGGGACTTTACCCTGGTCTCCTGTCGCTGGCCAACCTAGATGCCCTTCAAAGCCTAGCGTTATTGTCACTCTATGCAATTCTGACCTGCCAATATAACGAGATGATAAAGCTAAGCGGCATCATGGTCCAGATGGCAAAGTCCTTGGGCCTTCATCGCCATGCCAGGCGCTTCAAGTTCAGCGCTGGGGAGGTCCAAATGAGGAGCCGATTATGGTGGTGGATATACATGTTCGATATGTATGCCATTCAAATCCCTCGCATTGTTTCCTTTCAGTAACCTACGTTCTCTTGCCTTTTTCCAATGCCACTGACTTTTCTTTTCCCATTATGTAGGATGACAGCTGCTACCCACGGCTTGCCCAAGATCATCCACGACGCCGACGTTGACACAGAGTATCCAGTCGATTGCGAGCTTACAGAGAGCACAGCGACAGAGCTCAGTCTCCCCTTGCCAGGGGAATCCACGTCAATTGGCTTTTATATCTCCCTGGTTCGCCTCAGCCGGCTGCTCTCCAGAACACTCGCGGAGTTGTACACGACCACCGAGCGACGAGACAGCGGGGAGAAAATGGAGCTGCTCCGGGACGAGCTCAGAGCGTGGAAGCATAGTTTTCCATATGGCCAGTCAAACTTGTCAACATGTCAAGAGTTCTGGATGTCTCTAGCAGAAGACTACATGAGCTTCCTGATCCACCGTCCGGGACTCACATTTGGTGTCGCCACCCGGTCTTTCACGGCATGCTTACGGATTTGTACCGCTACTTGCTCTCGTGTAATCCGTTTGGTTACGAAGACGCCTGCTTTTCGGCTTGCACCTGGTATCAATGCATCTCTGAGCAGCCTGGTATTTCAGTGCGCACTCATGGTTGTGTTCAATCACTGCCATGAATCATCTCCGGATGCCACAAAGAATGACGATGTTCATCGTGCCATCTCATTCTTGTCTCGCTGCGCAGTTGACACTATTTTCTCACAATCTCCCCAATTGTCGGCGGCCCTCTCCGACGCTGAGGGATTGTTACGATCTCTGTCGCAGGCCATCAACAGCGAGCCCCGTGCCATTGTTGACACAAGCCTTGGAAATATTCGCGCCGAATCATGTCTGAGTTCTGCGAGAGGCAACACCAATGGGGAATTGCTACAGGGAGATCCGGCGTCCATGTTGGGTATGGATGTTGATGGGTCTTGTTTGGGGGACTTTCGTCAGCTAGATTCGCTGGACTGGATACTCGATTTTGATCCAGAGCTGCCGCCTACTTCTTGATATCTTTTCCAAACCAGGCCAGTGGAGGCTCGTCTGTTTATAAAGCCTCACGAAATTGAGACTGGACATAATCAGGTTGCTGGGCGGTGTAGTATTTCGTGAGGAACGAAAATGAAACCTGTGGGGACCCGGCTTGCCGCTTTAATCCGGAATAACGGTCCTAGCTCGCGCTCTATGGGCATGGCATGATTCCCTGCTAGGAGTTACCGTGTGCCTTATGAGAATGCTGCGAAGATCGGGGGAAATATCTGGGGATACAGATATCTGGGGAAGCATCGTGACACCAGATGGACTGTTGCAAGAGCTTCAGAGAACATCGGATTTCCCAGTCTATCGTTTTCAGATATTCGCTTGTCAAGTAATGCTAGACACAGAGGTTTGGCGGAACAATGATCCTTAGATTATCAAGTCATTCACTAATGGACTCCATCCATCACAGATTGCAGGCTCTTCTTTTCCCCTCGGCCTAGTGGCCACGCTTTAACGACAGCACAAACCCTTCTGGTCATGATCCCATCCCTCGTACACTCTTCGCTTTCAAGCAGCCCAAATTGGGCGGCCTAATAAAGTTTTCGGAATGGACCGGATCACACGCCGGCGCTGTCTAGGCTGAGCATACTACCGTGCAAGGTGTTGTCATTACAACCTTCACTTTTGGAGCTCTGCTCGGCTTCCTCTCGCGGTCTTATACCGTTGACAAATTTGGATGAAGGATGGTCATATTTGTGGGAGCATTTCTTTCACTGATTCGAATGGTTCTCGAGTGTTCTCACTTTCAGCTTGCCCAGCTGAGTGGCTGAAGGACCGTGCTTGTTGCGGGAGTCAGCATGTTGAGCGGGACCGTTCCAAGATGATATCATCTCTCTTGGTCCTGGCTTCTTTTTGTCCCCACCAAATCATAAGAAATAATACCTTGACAAATATACTTCACTGGCACCACCGCCTCGTGGTCCGGAGGCATCAGGGCAGGCGGCATTGGCCATAACGAAGTGGAAGCAATGGTCTTCTCCATGAAAATGAAGTAATAATTCAATGTGATAACTAACACTAATGTAAAACTCAAATTAGTGAGGACCTACGCGTGTCCATGAGCATCGTCAAGATATCACGCTTCTTTTTTTTTGGCGGATACCCTAGCACTTGTATTTGGTATTGTGGTTTACAATACCAATGAAGTACCGGGAGACCCTTGAAAACACCTTTTCAACGAGATTCCCTCCTACATGGTCAACCACTGGTGCCCCATACTTAAATCACTTCCTTGTCGACAATCCTGCTACCACATTCATTGTTGCTCTGGTGTTCCTGTCGCCCGCAACATCAGTCTTCTCTGCGCATCTTCTGGGAGAGGTCTCAAGCTCACGAGAAGCAACACTCTGTCGATGTATGCGGCGCCGCAGCCGGAGCGGAACCTTCGGACATGCGTTACCTTGTGCCGCTGCAGCCACCTTCTGTTTGCGAATGCTTCGTGGCACTCGTCACACTTGTGGTATAGAAGCACCTCCGCGTTTCTACGTTGGCTGCCTCCGGCCCAGCTCCTCTCAGTAAGAAGGGCATACTCTTCTCCCTGAGACGAAAAGCGGGTGCTGGTTGTGGGCGCATGGCACCTGTTTACCGCAGCCTCGGAGAGGTCCTGGTTTCCAACTTGCCCAGGGACACCGTCTTGGGGCGGCAAGGTTCTCGGCCTGGTCATATGTCCAACGCTGGTATGCCTTGTGAGGGCTGTTGAGCGAGGGGGTGCCTCATGCTGCCTCACGGATTCGCTTGACTGAACTGCATTGCCTCCTCGAGAGACCCATGAATTGGGGGTATCTATTAGACCATGTGTAGTACTCGTCATGGGCCGGATTTCTGGTCTTGGTTGCACTGCTGTTACACTCGGCTCGGTCGAGCTTCTCGTGGGTGGTAAGAGAGGTCCAAGTGGCAGTGGCAGAATGAAAGGAAATGGTTGCGGGCGCGATGGGAGCAACGGAAGCAGTGTCGGCATTGTTGCTCGTGGTCGCCGGTGGTCTTCAGTACCTCGGTCGTTGCCTGGTAAATCCCGGGGTGTGGTCGGATGAGAACTCAGTGAATAGGCCCCTTCGCCAACTTCAGTCACTTTGGTCGACTGTGGCTCTGTCGCCTCACGCACACTCATGATTGAAATTGCTTCGGCCGATCCTTGAAAGTAATCTCCCAGCTTAGGCCTGATTGGGGAAGGATGTCAGCTTGACTTGCATGGCTGCCCAACTGAAGACATTGGCCAGATGCGTTCGTAAGCAAAGAGAGTTATCAAATACCCAGGCTGCGGCCACACTGATCCTAATGGAGCTAACCTTTTTCAGGCTTCCCTGGCCATCTATTTGCATCTAGATCCACGCAAAATGGCTCACCGGTGAAGTGCAATGATGCAAGTATGTGGTGTTCAAGATTTGGAATAGTGGGACCCTTGCTCCTTGTAGGGTATGGCTGCGCCGCAATCATGCAGCCATAGCGACTCACATGAGCATGATTGACGGCCGGGTATGCTAGATTTTATATCCGTGGAGGCTTTTTCGGCGAATTTCCTCGGTGGATGAGCCAATCCCCTCTCTATGGGTGAGCCGTTCACCCTTGGGCCTTGAGTTTCGAAGAAATGACTAGAAGTACCTCAGAGATAAGCATACATGTCTTTTCTCACAAAGGGAATTCAAAGAAGTAGGTGTCTGAGTTAGGCCCACTGAGGCTTCTTATTCAGTATGAGTCCAAATGTCATGGCCTTTTAACAGTGAAATTGCACGCCACCTGCACTTCCTCGTGTTAGAGCACAACGGAATCGCACTAACACCTCAAGCTGCTTGTATGACTTCCCCATACTCAATCCAGCTGCATTCCATTCTCCACGCTTGGCAGAACAGTATTGACTCCCTTGGATGTACCCCATGTCAAAGTGCGCTCGATGGCTCCTTATTGCGAAGTTTCCATGAATCTGTGATTCGCTGTACATCATTCTGTGATGACTCCTGGAATACATAAGCCTGTTGATCCAAACATGATTTCTTTGTACTCAAAAGCTTGAGAATCTACCTATCATCTGACACGCCACAGGCTTCCTGTGTCCCGTCAAGCAGCCCCACAGGTACCCAAGCGGTCAGACAATGCTTCTTGATGTAATTCGGTATTACAAGCCAGAAATCCTTGGGAAACAGTTGCCTAGAGCTCTGTACACATGAAACTGTGGTCACGATTCTTTATTTCGAGGCCGGCAAACCATGTTCACAGATCTCCACCTACCAGCTCAGCATGTTTGTCAAAGTGGGCGATGGATCCACATTTCTCTTTGAGCCGTTACTAGTCCTTGTCATGATGATTGAGTTGAGGGTGCTTTTGAAGTATTGAGGTAAACACCCGCTTGCATTGTGCAGCCAACAATGACTGACCATAGGAGCTTTCAATGGGCCGATTCTAGCAGCACTGAATCTGTGTTGTTCATCTCGTGGTTTGCCCACTGTCAAAGGCTTGAGGTGCCAACCATGACCTTTCAGACTTCAATAGAGGGACAATGGCTGATATGGACTTTGACCTTGTTCCCAATCAACTTACTGCTACTAGATAAGAAATATTAACCGCGATGTTGTAACCAGAAAAGTCATCTGATGTGCAATAGATGTGAAAACATGCAAACCACATGCAGTAACTCTTGGGCCAGATGATGAATTGCCTGCCTTTACTGAAACACATCGTCAAATCGCGATCTGAAGTACATAGACTGCCGAATCTCTTTCCTTTCGCGATCTCACATTTCTTTCCATGCAACCGGCCATCCTCTCTACCTAGTCACAGCCATATAAAAAGACGTCCCGTTACCACAAACGCTCAAAATGGCTCAACACATCACCACACACGATGCCGCCGTCCTCACCCAGAACGCCAAGCGTGGCGACGTTGAGGCCCTGGAGAGGGCCCTGGGCCACCTAGCCCAGAGAGAGGGCTCCAAAGGCATGGATCGAGCCGACATCCTGCTGCTTGCCAAGGACGCGGCTGGCGACAACGTTGTCCACGCAGCATGTGCCAACGGCAATACGAGTAGGTTGCAACTCAAAAGCAAACAATCTCCGAAAACATTACTGACCCCGATTTGCAGATATCATCACGTTCGTGTGCGGCCTCGACGAGTTCACCCTGAAGCCAGGGGGCATGCGCTCCCTCATGAATGCACGAAACAACCTCGCCGAGACCCCGATCCACTCGGCCACGAAGAGCGACCAGCAGGACTGTGTCGACGCCATCCTCAAGCGTGGTGCGGATATCAGAGCACTCGGGTCTTTTGGACTCTCCGTCGCCCACATCGCCGCAAGAGAGGAGAAGCCTGAGCTGCTTCGATACCTGCTACAGCACGGCGCAGACCCGAATGCTGTGGCACCGTCGGGCGATACGCCTGGCCACTTCGCCGTAAGAACAAACAACATGGAGTCCTTGAGAGCTCTTCATGCAGCAGGCGCCACCTTGCGACACCACAACAGTAAGTAGCCCTTGCGGCAACACCCGTTCACGCGAATGCATTGCAGACAGGTTGTGTATCTTGCCATGTTTACACCCAGACTTTCCCTTAATGTTCTCTTCGCCACTGCAGGTACTGATGCTAACTCCAATTCTACAGTGGGCGGCGACAGTCCAGCAAACATCGCAGAGCGCCAGAGCAACGAGGAGATGGTTTCTTGGATGTGGGAGCGAGGTATCTTTTGAACAAGACTGGCCTCATGAGCAGAGGAGGAACACAAACAAGATGAAGCAGACCGCTGCCCATGGTTCAGAAAAGACAAGTAGGAGCTGTCGCTATGACGCGAACGGACGTATGCAACTCTAGAGAGCAGAGAAAACGTTGCGGAGAGGGTTTGACTAAAGAGCAGGTGAAATTGCATACCTACTTAAGTAACTGAATTTCGTGCCGCGCTCCAAGTTCTGACGGCGTGCCTCCAAAATCAAACAAATCAGCACCTGTAGACGATCTGTGCCATGAAATAGAACAGCCCAACACGGCATAATCAATTGGATTAGTATAGTACTCATGACGAAGTCGCCATTGCACGTAAGCAACGTGGACCGCCAATTTCAACCGGGTGCAAATCAAAACCCACAAGTCAAGCAGGCAGCTGCATGCTGGGTGCCAGCAATTGAGGATCATTTTCAGAAACAAAACCCACTGGCATTCGTCTTTTGGTCCTTCTGTGCGACGGAAGCCATTTTCGGCATAGTGTGTAGGCAGCGACGCGAGCGCGCTTACGAACGTCTCGCGTCTGGCCCCCCAGGCAACAAGCAGCAGGATTTCCTGCTAATCTCCACATGTGCAAGACTTGAAATATTTAATTGACTAATGGACAGGCTCTCGAGACCCGGCCTCCCTTAATCGTCTTTGCACGGAGAGCATAGCGCCGACTTGCAAACCACTCACTGACCTTCAACACGTGGGCATTTCAGATTTGTTGTCTTACGCAGCCAGGCACAAGAATTTCACGCCGAAAGCATTGTCGAAATAAAATATCGAACCGTGAGAAGCACAAAGAAGGAAGAAAGCCCGCAACAATGTCCTACAACGGCCCCACAATCCAAAATGGCCGCATCCACGTGGCCCACCGGCGGAACGCCTACTTCAACGGCAGGCTGTACCGCGTCTCGGAACTCATCCAGCACCCGACACGAATCACCTTCCGCGAGTTCTGCATCATGGTCTGGCTCGTGTACGCCTTGGTATACGGCTTCTTCGGTGTCAGGAACATTGTTAACTTGCTTGGATACGTGGATGTGAATCGCCTGTGTCCAGGCGTGACCGGGCAAAGTTTCTACAGTTGCAGTTGGACAGTCGCCTGGAGGGCCTTTGATATTGTATGGTTGTGGCTTAGCTACGTCGTACCGTGGGCCTTTGTTTGCGTGGCTGTGATATTCTTGGGCGAGGTCGTGATGGTAGCGAAATAAGTTACGGGGAAGCTTGTCTTAAATCCAGGGAACTTTGGGAAGAAGCGCGGACGGCAGGGCTATCTCTCGAAATGGCGTTTGCAATTACTGAGAATTGAAGCAGTAGCCGATATTAGTGACTTGGAGTTGAGTTTGAGATGAAGGGAATGCTTCAACATTGCAAAATCTAATTAAAACCATCGCCCCAAGCTACATAACAAGTATTTGAGGCAACTGTGCCGAATGTAACTCATACATACGCGATGAAACTTCAATGTTGAAGCGCACACCAAAATTTCCAGCAATGGGTTCCCATCACAGTTGTTGAAACTCGCCGCACCCATCGATGCCGAGTCTGCGCTAATTTCATCAGTCGCCGGCAGCCCTCACCCACTCGGTGATGGTGGTTGTCACCAAAACAATATCTCCATCGTGTCCCATTGCGGCTCCCAAGGTGGTCGTGCCCTGACCCTGTTCGTGTACCTGACTTGGCCAGTCTGCGTGCCATTCCGGCCGCACACCGGGGTCACCATACATGGCTGCCAAGTCGGCCGCGACATTGTCTATAATATTTGCTGGTGATGAACCGGGATAAGGAGATGACACGAGGGCGGAGCTACTGTCACCTTCAGACCCATGCAGGGCGAAGGCCGGAAAGTCGAGGCCTGTTGCGCCAGGGCCGACGACGTACGTGCTCGGGGAGAACCACCCCTCGCCGAGGACATGCGTGACGGTAAATGTCGGTATCTCGTCACGAGCCACGCTGTGTGGGGATGCCACAGTCGTCGTTACCCTTGTGGTAGTGAGAGTGTCATCGGTCGTTGGCATGGGAAGATGCACCATGCCTGTCTCCTCCATTCCAAAGATCCCTCCCAGGCCATGAAGCCATGAATTGAACGGCGCAAACATGGACTCGAACGCCGTCGCGATTTGTAGCAGGAAGTTGTCGGTCGGATTCCCCTTGCGACGGGGCAGTTCGACGATCGAGGCCGTCGCAGATGCGGCAAGATTGATCGCCAAGGAAGGAGGTGGCTCGGTAATGAATGAGCCTAGAGTCTTGGTTCCTAGCGGTCCGCTGTCCTCAATGACCAGGTCGTCAGAATCGAAGGCGTGCATCACGTCGCAAGCCGCTGCTCCGACGTCGCCGACGGCTTCCTTGAGTGCGTCTTCCACCTGCCTCATGAACGAGAAGCCAAGGCCAAGCGCGGGATCTGCACCTGGAAACAGTCCCATGAGTGAGTCTCCAGCCAAGGCAAGAAATGGGCCGAGCGTTGCCAGGACTTCGGTAGTGTTCTGAGGTGCGGAAGATGGGGAGTTTATGTCGCTGAGCCAGGTGCTGAGCCTGGCTGCACAAGCGGCGGCACCGCCTTCGGGCGGAGGGTACAGGCAGGACCATGTGATATTGTCCATGTTCTTTCCCGCGGCGCTGGACACCACTGCGCACTCCGAGTTACCAAAAATGAGGCTCGGGTTGAAGTCTGGCGTGTTCAAGTAATTGTCCATGGCTATGTCGACGGTAAAGGTGCTCGTATTGAGAACGTCTCGCTTTGTCTCGATGCTCATGCTTCTTCCGCGTTTCGCAGCAACACCACTGAGTGCACCGGCTTGGCTGTAGAAGTTGTCGACCAAAACTTCCGAGAGAAGGCTGCAGTTCTCCTTATACAATGACATGCCTGAGCCCTCGAAGACCAGGGCATTGTCACCCGGCATCTGCAATCCGAGCTGACCACTGATGGGATTGTCTGGGGATAGGTCCAGAATGTAGGACTCCCCGCTGGCGAATGCCCCAATATACTGCGGATTCGTGGCATTCTCTCCAAATGAAAGAAACATCGGATTTGTCAGGTCAACTGTGTCTTCCGGGGTGACTGCTACAGCGACCAGGTCCATAGAAGACGGTGGTGTTGGGAGCGTGTAGCATGATGTTGGCGAACGCGGAACAAGGATAGTGACGCCGGTCAAAGTCAGACTGCTTAAAGCAATGGCTGAGTAGGTCGTCAGGATTTGCGATGAGGTACCCAACGAGGTTCCGGGGGGCACCAGCGTTGACATGACGGAGGGAGAAGATGTGCCAAAACTGATCAAGGCGGCGGATGAGCCCAGAGCCATTTCGGAGCTGTCCAGGCTGAAATTCGAAGGCAATGCTTCCGGGATGCCAGAAGTCGTCAAGTCTGAGGAAGCAGCAGTTGGGGCAATTGTTGATGAGATCACCTCGATACTGTTGTCCGTGTCTGAGGTAGCAGAGAGAGCGACAGCGCTGCTGGTCAAAGATGTCATGGCGCCCGAAGACAGCAAAGGGCCGAGACCACCTGACAGAGAGACCGCAGACACAGCCGTAGGCACCGCCGACGTCACCCCAAGCGGGTTGGTCGGCAGACTTGAGATTGACTCGGGCCATAGGGAAGATATGATGGACAGCGAGACTGGGTTCGAGGCTGCCGATGAGAGCACACCTGGGAGCGAGAAGGTGCCGGTAAGGGTCGAAGTCCAGAGAGAGGGCTCAATTATCACCGGTGTCGAGCCTCCGATGATGGAGACAACCGCTGGGCTAGAACTTATAGCGGGAGTCCCGGTCGGGAATGAGAGTGCCTTTGTTCTCTCAGCTACGGATTCATGAAACAGTCTGTCTGAGCCTCACTCACAGGGATTTCTGGAGAGAGCACAAGCGGTTCGGACGTGGACCCAGAGCATTCACAAGCTGTGAAGACAGTCTGGGTGACGTAGACAGTCTGTGCATCAGCAAGCCATGTGATGAACAAGCTTGCCACGAGCACGGAGAGAGGAAGGCTGGTGAAGGGTGCCAAGACGAGCATCAAGGTCAGCAACACCATGTTGTCGACCAGATAGACGATCGACGTCTGACGGCGCGATGTTTTTGAGAGGAAGAAGCAAGCAGAGGCAGAAGCCAGAGCAAGAGCAGCAACAGCAAAGGGTGGAGCAAAGCCAAGATAATCGGCGAGGGACTGTGATGAGCATATGAGGCTTCTTCCCTCGAAGTGCCAACCAGAGATGGTCGCCCCAGTATGAACAATTCAAGGCAGAGACACATGCAGCTTCCTGGAGAAGCCCAAGGTTACCCAAGGATGCCCAAGGAAGTGGCGTCTCGTCAGCATCTCCTTACCTACGGAAGGAGCAGGCCATAAATTTTGGAAGTGAGATGTTGCCATACAGCTCATGGGGGCTCAAGAGAAGATGGGCGAGTCGACATTACTGCATATGCCTGTCGGTCCCGGCAGCTGGGCAGAGTCAGGTGCCGGTAGTCAACTCATTCGGACTATCGAATCCTGAATGAAGCCTGGTCGACTTTCCTTCAGTTGAGATTGGTCGATGGTGCATTGTGAATCGCGTACAAACGACCAGCTTCACCTTTACAGGCATCTCGGGTCGTTCGTCCACTTGACTCCTGTTCTGGCCTTGCTCAATCCGTACGGTCAGGTTTTGGCCCCCAAGTACTTAGTGTAGTCAAGGTAGTAACAGCACTTGAGTGCAGTGAGGAGATGTGGGTCCCGGGAGACTGGACCTTGGCCACTCAGCAACGGTCGCGCTCTTATCTGCACGTGCTGATTGCACTAACAATTTCCACCAACCCTACGCAAATTATCCACAGGCAAATTTCTGCTGCTTTGTGATCTTTCTCGAGCGTCTGGCCGCCCACCCCCACACCCACCCCTTCGACATTGACATCGCGACATCCTACCGAACCTCGGCCATTTTTGCCCACCGACAAGTCGATACCCTCCCCCAATAAATCAAAATGGCCAAGATCTCGTGAGTGCGAACCTATTCTGCTGCCAAAAGCCGACCACCACGGGCGTCAATCCAAGCTGTTTGCGAGCCGAGCAAACTGCGGCCAATCGAGCAAAGTCCAGAACCGACGACGAACCGAGCAATGCAAAAAACCTACAAAATCACTACGCCTGAGGCAGCCGACGTGCTGTCGATCCCCAGAATCGATGTTACCAGACGACAATCGCAAACAGCTTGAATAGACGACCGGAAGAGGTGGAAGGCAATAGGCAGTTGGGGATGGGCATTTGTGGGCAGCTTTACTGACGGGGGACGTCTCGCAGCCGTGGTGCCCCTGGTGGCAAGCTCAAGATGACCCTGGGTCTCCCAGTGTACGTTTTCCCGGCCCCGAGAGAACCGACTCGATATCCGACGAAATCAACATGATTCGCAAACGAGCCGTGGATAAAGATGGGCCGTACTGACCAGGACTGCAGCGGTGCCATCATGAACTGTGCAGACAACTCTGGCGCCCGAAACCTGTACATCATCTCCGTCAAGGGTATCGGTGCCCGCCTGAACAGGCTGCCCGCCGGTGGTGTCGGTGACATGGTGTACGTATATACGAGCCCGACACGCATCAACAAAATCCCCACAAACCCCAAGACACTCGAAGAACCACGTCCACACCCGGTTATTCTCAACCAAGGCGCTTAGGATGGAGAACCTGAGCGAAGGCGCGGTGCATCTTGCTGACACGGCGCGATACACAGCATGGCCACCGTCAAGAAGGGAAAGCCCGAGCTCCGAAAGAAGGTCCACCCCGCCGTCATCGTCCGCCAGTCCAAGCCCTGGAAGCGCACCGACGGTGTCTTCCTGTACTTCGAGGACAACGCTGGTGTCGTAAGTACACCCCCGATGACCAGTCCCACATTGGAGGCCGAGCGGAACAGTGACAGGAACAACGGCACGAATGCTAACAACACTTCCGCCAGATCGTCAACCCCAAGGGTGAGATGAAGGGATCTGCCATCACCGGCCCCGTCGGAAAGGAGGCTGCTGAGCTCTGGCCCGTGAGTAGTCACCAGGGATCGCCACCGATTCAACCCCATACTGACAGATGTCCCGCAGCGTATCGCCTCCAACTCCGGTGTTGTGATGTAAATTGGGATATTGGCGACGGTGGGAAGATTTCCGTGCGAGGATCAGCGACGAAGGAAACGGGTCATACAAAAAGAACGATCCAATACGAATCCGAGACCATATCAGGCTCGGCAATGAACGGGCTTTTACGGCGTGACTGGCAAAAAGAGAAGAGTCAGGCTTTGCATTTTGTTTTCGGCTGGCGTGTAACGGAGGTTCATACCAATGGCATGAAATTCACCGACCAAGGGAAATAGGTCGGCTCAGCTGGCGCCCCGTTCAGTCCGCTCGATGCTGCGAGGGTGGGCTTAGACGCAGGGTGCACCAAAAACACGGTCCCTGCGTAATGTCCCGATAGCACAAGTTTCCGGCGTCAATGACCAAACACGCTTCACGATGGGTACGCGATCCTGTGCAGTGAAGAGCCACGTCCGTAGACTGGTCACAGCCAGTGTTTTTGCTTCCGCTCCGGCCGAAGCCGTGCAGCCGCTCCCAGACAGTACGTGCAGATCCTGATATGCTGTACTGGGTTGCACACCCGCATGTTGTATGAAACCGGTCGAATTAACACATGAGGTCTTGAAATTTGGCCCGCAGCAGAGGAACCAGGTACGATGTTGTCTCCGCATGCACTGAACGGGATTCTGTGTAGCGCCAAGACAAGGCTGCAGCCTTGTCGGTTTCGATTCCTGTCTTGCAGACCCAGTCGAGTCGCATGTAAAAGTTCTACATAGACTTCAGGAGCTCTGCGTCGCCTAATTTTGTCTGAAGCGAGAGGCCGCCGGGTCAAGTATTACTGTGTGGCCTCTTGACTTTACAACTTCATGTGATTCAATCGGGTTATCGCCGCTACAACTGCTTGTAATATTGCAGCTTTGGTTCCGATTGCCGGCGACTTATCAGATGCGGCCGGAACTTCAAGTTTCGTTCATCAATTTGTCATGATCTGTGTGCGTCCTCTGAAGACCGATAGTTGCTTCAATTTGATCCCCGGATGCTACAGTGCTATTCTGGCATCACATCCAAGCCTGCCGCAAGATAAAACCAAGCAGAGCACTTCCCCGTCCACTCCTAGGGTCATGCGACCTGAGGGTTGGCATGTCAGTAGTAGACAACTCTCAGCGGTGGGGAGAACGGTCAAGAAAGCCGGGAGCTTTCTGTGGCACAATGCCTTTCAAATTACGAACATGGTTCAGCACATCGTGACATTGAGACACATGAATTCTTCCAGGAATCAGCTCTCATGCGCCGGCGTGGCTGGATTTACTACCCGATCCACATGGTTTCGGTGACCACAAACAACGGCATGCTGGGGTCGATAAATGTCATTGGTAACGGTCCCGTTCTCGATTCTGAAATTCAAATATTCCAAGGCTTCTGATAGCGTTGATTTTGGTATAAATTAAACATGTAAGTTTACTACGACCTTTGTCTATTGTTCCTCGATCCTAAGGGGACCCATCATTTCATTATGGCTCAGAGGAGGAATCCAAAGGATGCAAATACCTAGGTAGTCTATTACTAAGTAACTCTTCAAATCATAAAAATGTTGTGGAGTCAAAGGGCGCCTTTTTCTGCACACTCGTCTGCGAGCTGCCTTCACTGTTCAAATGGTGCGACTAGTTCCCCCTGAGGACCATCCTGTCAGAATATCACGTTGCAGGTGGGATCCAGAGGCATCAGCGTTGTACCTGGTGAAGGCCAATTCCAAGCTACTAGTACGCCGGTCGCTGGGATCATGAGGCACGTTTCACTAGACGGAGAGCGCCAATTCGAAAACATCCACAGCAAAAAACTAAAAAAAAAAAAAAAAACGAAGAAAAAAAAAACTAAACTTGGAAAGTATTTAGTTAATCGGAATAATTTTCTTCTTGCTGAACTACGTTGACGTTGCACATTTTCATCATAATACAAGTAACTGTGATGACAGAGATGACAATTAAGACAAGACGCCTAGGCTCTTTAGATGTCCGCAAGCCGCATTCAGCACAGCCACATTGTAAGCACAGCGGACAATTTCTTACAAAGCCGTACACACGTGTGCAATCAAATCAATCCAGCACAACATGAAATAAAAAAAAAAAATAACAAAAAAACCTTGGGAACCAAAAAAGAACAGAAGAGCTTCATGAGAACAAATAGCATTGTCCATATAAATCGAAACCTCCAGGAACCGTTTTTCCTCCTGATGATGCAATGCAATGCAGTTTCAAGTTCCACGTACTACCGTCGCTATGCTGAGCCAGTACTGTGCGTGCGTGCGTTGTGCTCTCGTAAGTGTAAGTATGGAAGGACGGCGGGGACAAGCAGGAAAATACGTTGAAGCCCCCTTCCTCCCCCCCCCCCCCTTTTTGACCGCCGATTCCGCGCATGCAGCTAGCGAGACGCTTCCTGTTACATATAGAAATACACAATAAAAGATTATTTGTTTCAAAAGAAAAAGTAGCAGCGAGTACGTTCCCGCCCATATTCCACCTGGCTGGATCCCTCTCCGCTCAAGGCTACGGACCCCATCCGGGCGCGGGCGCCCCGCCGTGCCTGTCGCCGTTCATATCCTCTCTGCCGCCGCCGTTGGCGTACGAGCGAGCGTGGGCCTCCCAGATACCGCCGGGGAGGGGCATGTGCGGCGGCGGCGGCGGTGGGCCATCCTGCATGGGGCCGAGCACCTGTCGGTCATCGTGCTGCAGCGGCGCGTGCGACGGCGCGCGGATGCCGCCGGGCAGTGGCGGCGGCTCGTTGTACTCGCGACCTCTGATGTAGTTGTCCCATGGGCTGCGGACCGCGTAGTCGACGACTGAGGGTGGGTTGGGGCCCTTGGGCAGGTCGTAGACGTCACGCGGGCGTCTTTGCTGCGAGCTGGCGCCTGCATCCGCGTTGGGGAGGCCCGGGACCGGCGCGGTTACGGGGGTGTGGGACTGCGACGGTGGCATCTCTGGCTGAGGGGTGGGCGTGGACGTCTTTGTCGGGTTCTTCTCGTCGCTCTGTTTCTGCTTCTTGCGCGCGAGCGTCTCTTTGCGCTTGTTCACTGCCTGACGCATAGACCCATTGGCCCACCGAGCTGTTTCGAGAGGTCGTCAGTCAGCAGTCAATGGGACCGGAGGGTTTGGGGCGCTATGTCAAACTTACCCTTCATGCTGGCGCTCATCTTCTCACTCTTGGTCATACTCGCGTAGTCCTTCTCGCTCAAGTCCTCTCCCTCGGCGGAGGACGGTGCGGAAGTAGCGCGACCTGATCCCGGGGGCTTCGAATTTCCCCGGCTGTTTGTCGACGGGAGCGACCCAGGACCACCCGGCAAACTCCCCATCGGAGGATATGGGGGGCCATTTGGCATCATATGTGGCATGGACATGGTGGCGTGTGGAGAAGAGTTCACCGGGAACGAAAATTGTCCCGGGCCGGCTCCTGGCATCGAGTGTGGCTGAAGAGGGGCGCCGCCGTACATGTGTTGCTCGTAACCAGTCTGTCCGTGGAAGCTCGGGGGCGGCTGAAGCGGCGCGAGCGGAGCTTGGTGTCCGGAGTGAGAGTAAGACTGGTGGGGCGGTGGTGGTCCGTTAGGCTGGGGGGTCGCATTCTGGCGATTGTTTCTGTTAATAACCTTGATCCTCGGCTGCTTCTTCCTGGGAGACTGGGGAGGTTCGATATGGGAAGGATGTTCGACGGGGGCGTTGGTGTGAGGGGCGGAGAAGGGGTTCTGGGCACCAACCGGGTGAGGCGGAGGTGCTGGCGCCGGTCCAAGCCGCACTGGAGCAGGTGCAAGTAGTTGGCTAGGACCGCCTCCCGTCACGTTGATGAAGGGATTGTTGGGTGGGGCAAGAACAGGAGCGGCTTGCTGATGCATGTACCCGTGGCCGGGTGGCCCATACGAGCTTCCATCGAGCTGGGCGGGTGCGAAGTTAGACGGCACGGAAGTGGGCTCCTGTTCTTGATCCTTCTTGGACCTGCGACTTCTCTTGGGCCGAGGCTCAGCGAGCATGTCTTTGATGGGATCGGCAAGTTCGGAGTAGTTCTTTCTTGGGCGATGGCGGAAGGAGTAACTGCTCCCAACGGTATGCATCGAGCTAGTCGACGACGAGGTAGACGGCCGAAAGTCCTCGGGAGTCACGGTATCGTCGTTGGTGGGAACGCTGCTGCCGGCGCTATAAAACGTGGTTGGGGGGATCTCAACCTGCGTGGCCGCAGCAGACTTGCGGCCGCCGCGCTGCCTCTTGGGAGCTGGCAGAGACGAATCGCCTCCTTGCGGGAATGCGGCTTCAGCGGGCTGCGACTGCGAATGCGGCTGCGGCTGAGCTCCGTCGAACGATGAAGCAAGGGTGTCTGCAGCAGCCCCGCGGCGGCGTTTCCGGGTCTGGGGTTGCTCCTCTTCCACGCCGTACAGCTCATGGTCTCTGACGGCTTCGGCATTCGCCCGGGCTTCCTGCTCGGCCCTTTCAGCTGCTTCCTTCTCGGCCGCGGCCCTGGCCGCTGCTTCACGTGCGGCCTTGGCCCCGGGCTTCGGACCCCTTCGCTTCTTTACTGGCTGCTCCGGTGGCGGTGGCTCCGGGACTTCGGGCTTTTGTGCCGGGGCGTTGTCTTCAAGAGCAGCTTGAGCCTCATAGTCACTGTCGAGGCTGTCGGCGCCCGCATTCTTTCTGCGGCGGCGAGTCTGCTTCGGCTTGACTGGCTCCTGCGGAGTGGGGGCTCTGCTGGCCTCCTTGCTGTCATCAGACAGGATGCGCGGTTTGCGAGTTCGCTTGCCCGTGACAACTCCCACTGGATCGTCCACCGCAGCCTCGGCAGCCCGCTGGCTAAGCTTGGGCCTGTTGCGGAGTCGATTGTTCTGCAGGCCATCACGTTGACCGATGGGATCTTGTCTCCCGATCATGCTCGGCCGTGGGTCCCATTCGAAACCATATGCCTGTGCTGCAACCTGGTCCTGGTTTCTCTCGTAGACTTCGGGGTTGCTCATCGGGTGCTTGAGCTTGTTCTCGTCGATGATGTTCGCCCGGATGCCCTTGATCTCGAAGTCTCTCTTCTCCACAGAAATGGCCCCATTCGTCTTGGCCATGTCCCTAGCTTCTCGGGCCATCAGCGCAGCATCGTGAGCGCGACGACGAACAGCATTGTCCTCATCTTCAGTAACGAGTTTCCGCTTCTTCCACTCGTCTTGCCAGGCACCCAAGGCAATGGCAGATGCCTCCAAGGCATTGAAAAGGTCTTCAGTGGACATGTTCTTGTGGTCATCGAGGACATTGACGAAGTCGGTGGGAGACCTGATGCGTGTGAACCTGTACTGTTTGCGTGTCTTGCCTTTGCGAATCGGCTCAATCACAGGCTCTGGCGATGCGTTTCTGCTAGCAGGCAACGACTCAGCAGCCGGCGTTGGCATGTCCGACATGGGCGCAGGAGTAGGGGCATTGGAACCTGAGCCGCCGTCAAGCCGAGACTGGCTTTGGTCTTGGCTGCCCGAGTCCCTCTCCGGGGCCACAGACTCGACATCGTCCGGAGGGTCGCCCGGGTCTTCAGAGTTCTGGAGGTGTGGTGTTTCTCCAGGGGTCGGAACACCGTAGTCTTGAGCGACTTCGGGGTAGGCATCTTGCGCATCAGTATATGGCGTGAGAAACGAGAAATCTCGAGGGGTGTGAGCCCGCATTGGTCGAGGCTGCGCGATTGTCTGGGCCGTAGCTGTGACACGGCGCTTACGAGGCACCCGAGGCTCTCGAGGCTCCTGCTCAATACTCTGTCGAATCTTGGGCGGCCTTCCTGGCCTTCGCTTCTTAGGCGTCTCAGGGCTTTCAGGTGTTGGCACCGGGGCTGCGACAGGATTGACGTCGGACTTTGCCTTTTCAGACCTCTTACTTGTGGACGATCTCCTTTCTGTTTCGGTGGGGGGCAATTGAGATGAGTCTTCTTCAGTTGCGCTTGAGTTTCCGGCTAAGCGGCCCAAGCGCCTCTTTAAGACAGCTTATAGTCAGCGGTTGCAACATAATTGAGATGACAGCCCATTCACGTCTGACAAACTTACGCGAGTGCGAGGAAGTGGCATCTGTGCATCTTGTTCGTTTTGAACAGACTCGGCAGCAGGTTCCTTCTGTTCGTCCTGTTCCGCGATTTTTGTTGTTTTCTCATGCGGCTCCTCGTCCACAACCGAAGAAACAGTACCTCTCAATTCTCTGGCCATTAACGAGTTCCCGACTGGCCCCTCAGGAGGCATGTCTTGAGTGGCGTCCGAGTCAATGGATTCCTGAGAACTTGGTGCTTCCACAGCCTGTGAATTGTCTTGGAATGAACTGGCAGCCATTTCAGTCTCAAAAGCCCCAGGCTCTGGGTCTTGAGAGGACTGAGTAGCGAATCGAGAGTTTTCAATATCGGACATCGCGGAGAGGGCCGAAGTAAGTTGCTGGCCGAGATCTGGAAGGCTAGGAGCAAACTCGAGACTCTCCTTGGCCTCTTCGCTCTCTTTTACGACTTCCTGGCTGGGCTCGCGAACATTTGGGAAGGTAAGCTCTTCTGGATGATCTGGAGCCGATCCATCCAAGCTGGGTAAAACAGGTTCTTCTTTTTCGGTGTGACTTGCCGATGGTTCATCTTCTTGTCCCATATTTGTTGGTGACGCAACCTGGGTTGCAGTGTACGTTGACGGCTGCGCATGTCTAGTCTGAGTTGGCGACTGGCCAGAAATGTTGCTTGCAGTTTCTGAGAGTTGGCTGCTCGAGGAACCAGTGAATTGCATGGTGAGCGGTGCGCCAACCTCTATAGTGTCCTTGAGCTCCGTATCAGACGGCTGCTGTTCTGGTGATTCAGCGGGCCTCACGACGGGCGCAGAGATTGACTTTCTCTGCTGAGTCCTGCGGCGTTGAGGTTTAGGCGAGACGGTCCGCTGCTTCTCGGGCCTGGTCCGTTTGGCGGGAGCAGTTGGTGGTGGTTGTGGCCCCTCATCCTCGTTGTTGTGGGGGTCGACGGTGGAGCGTCGCTTGCGCGCACCGCGGGCACCAGAGACGGTGATCTCAGTCCTGTCGTCCTGCAGCTCCTTGGGGCCCTGGTCTTCTTCGTTGTCGTCGTTCATTTGGGCATAGTCAATACGTACGCGCTTCCGAAGTGAGTGGCCGCCCTTGACTTTGGCCTCATCCTGGTGGGCAGCGCCGTCGGAGGGATACTCCAGGGTCCGGGCTCGCTTGCGGCCGGGCTCACGACGGGGATTCTCGGGAGTGGAGAAAGTGAAGGAGTGATTGAGAGGCTGCTTGGGCACGCGGTCTGAGCGGGGGGCAGCCCTGTGATCGTCGAGCCCCATGGCGTCGGAGGCGACGGAGGGGAAGTCTGCAGATGCAGAGGTGGGCGAGGAGAGGTAGTGATGAGACGGGGTGTGGTGGTTGGCGGCTCTCACGCGACCTCTGCCGGAGGAGGGCGGGCGGGCGTTGATAGACGAGGGCTCGTCGCCAAAATTGATGATGTTTGTGAGCGAGACAGGCGAGCTGCTGGTGGCATGCTGGGTTTGGTGGTTGCCCGAGGAAGACGAGGGCCGTCCTGCTCGAGATGAGCCCCTCGGCCGGCCAGGACCTCTCCTGGCACCGCGCTGTTGCTGAGACTGATGAGACTCCATTCTGGGCTGCATGCAGCCAATCAGACGGCCCCGCCCGGGCCAGAGAGAGGACAATAGGGAGAAAAAGCCGGCCGGTGCTATTCAGCCTGGGTCAGATGCCAGCAGATGTCAGCCCGACCCCGTCCCGTTCAATCCATCGGCGGCGTGCTCTGGGTACTGGGCCAAGGGATGAGGTGCAAGATGCAAAATTTTGCAGAGGGCTGCCTTTAAAGAGTGAGCACAATGGGGGCTGCACAGCTCATTGCTGAGTAGGGCAGTTGTGAGGGTGTGGTGAGTGCAGGGTACGCCATCTACGTGTCAGATGAAAATAGCACCTTTTGTGAGATGACATGAGCAGCTTGGCCCTGCTGGCCCTGCTGGGGCTGGGACACTTGGGCCGCGCCCCAGCACCTAATAAGGTGCTGCTGCTGCAGCAATGCAGGCCCCAGGGCCAGCCAAAAGCACCAAAGCAGCAGAGCAGCAGAGCAAGGCAAAGCACTCACTCACACGCACTCCTCATTCGCCCCTTTGGCCCGACAGCCGGAAGGGGGCTTTCCACGTACCTCTGTAAATCCAGAAAATAGAATCCGGGGCTCTCAACCCAGGTTGGAATGTCGCGGCGTATGGTGCAGGAGGTGGTCGAGTGCAGAAGGTGTCAATATCCCAATGCGAAACATGCGTGCTGTTGCTGCTGTTGCTGCTGGTGGCTCCTGATCAAGACGGCTTCGGAATTTTTGGAGCGCCTACTCGCAACCTGCAATAAGCCCCTAACGCGCTCGGGCCATCCTCAAGACTGTGAGCCCGGAGGTACATGCCAGCGTGCTGGTCCGGCCTTGTAAGTACGAGTACTGCCAGCGTGGCCAATCATCTTTCAAGGACTCATGCTAGCCTCACGCTAGTCGCTCAGGGACTAGCGTCCTCTTTTGCTTTGCCATTGTTCAAGGTCCCCTGCTCCCCTTGCTCCCCTGCTTCTTGCTTCTGCAGCAGCCGGCGCCTTGACGTAGCCCAAACAGTTCGTGCGGGCCCATTGCCGCATATAGTACTACTACCACTACTACTACTACAACAACAACCACCAACAATAACAACACCACTGGCTTCCCAACCAACACCGCCGTCTGGATCCATTGCCGGCATTGTCCAGCTTATCAAGGGAAAGCACACCTCCTGAAAGTGTTTTGCCCGGTTTTTTTACCCCCTACGATAGCCCCTCCCGAACCGCGATAGCAGTCCAACCCACAATGGCTAGCAAGCGCGGCACCAAGTCCTCCGCCGCCGATGAGCTCGACGAGCTGTTCGAGGGCATCGGGGACGATACAGCTGCCCCTAAGAAGCCTGCAACCAAGGCTCCTGCAGCGGCAGCAAAGCAGAAGCCCGGCGACGACATCCTTGCCGAGCTCGAGAGCGAGTTGGGAGACAAGGTCCCATCACGACCACACACCCCGCGCGTCAGGGACACCTCGAAGCCTTCCAAGCGTATCGGCACCCCAACTACAGATGCTGGCCCGCCGTCCACCGAGGAGCCCAAGTCAGCCCTCTCTCGGAAGTCAGGGGAGAGCACCCGGTCCGTCCATGCGATCTTCACCCCCAGCGCCACCTCCTCAGAGCTGCAGGACACCGAGAAGACCAAGGGCACTGTGGAGCACCAGCAGGAAACAGCAACAACAGGCGGCGGCGGCGGTGGCGGTTGGTGGGGTGGTATCCTCTCAACCGCTTCCGCTGCTATGAAGCAGGCCGAGGCCGCTGTCAAGGAGATCCAGCAGAACGAGGAGGCCAAAAAATGGGCGGACCAGGTGCGGGGCAACGTGGGAGCTCTCAGGGGCCTGGGTAAGTTGCATCCTTACAATTCTGTTTTACACTTCGCCAAAGAAAAAAAGAAAGAAAGGAGAACAAGACGTTGTGCCGTATTGCGAGCCGTTGCGAATGATCTGGCCCTACATGAGCTCTCGCAGTCATGCTACATATGTATCTCAAGTGACCACGTGGTGGGCCCACAGCGTGCGTGCTGTCAAAAAAGAAAAGGAAAAAAAAGGAGAAAAACCACAGATCCCTGGAGAACGGGCAATACGGCTAAACAGGGAGCGCGTGTGGTGTCATGCCACACGCTTCGCTTCTCACGGTCCAAGAGGAGTGGCTCATGCTGGGTGTTTCGGCCATGTTATATGCACCCATGGCTCTTGTCATCTCAAGTGGGATGAAAGCTGTGTCCGCGAGCTTGTACCACCAGATGATCTCATCACCTCGAGCCATCGAAACATTCAACCTCCGGCCTCAGTGGGGTCCTAGGAACTAAGATGTGGACCATCCATGCGGTGCAGTTGACAGAACCGTATTCTATCTCGTTTTCACTGTGCCCACTGGGCACGGCTACCTTATTCAGCACCACTGGACATGCAAGGCTGACACTTACATCCAGGCGATGGTATTGCACACCGGGCACTCCCGACCCTCACTGATATCATGAATACCCTCGCCCCTCCAATCTCTCAGCATGAGCGTCTTCTCATTCACATCACCCACGACCTCGTCGGCTACCCATCGCTCGACCCCATCATTTATGGTGTCTTCAGCCGTGTCATGGCACAGGTTGAGGGCGGTGACCTGATGGTCGTACAGCGCGGGCACGAGAACACCATCAAATCCCCATCCAACGAGAAGAGTGGCTTCTTCTCTGGCGGCCACAGCACAGCCGGCTGGCGCGATGGCCCTTGGTGGCGGGATGTCAGCGCGCCACGTGACCTCGGCCTGATCAAGGGCCTGACTGAGGGCACCAAGCTCTGCCGCGCCAGCGCCGAGGCCTACTCTACCGAGTACTTCGCGTCTTCGGGTGGCGTCGAAGGCGCCAGGGAGCGCGCAGTCCAACCCGTCAGCGAGACCAACCCGGTCCGCAGCTCGGACCTCTTCCTGTCCGTCCAGGCCATCATCACCGACGAGGAGAAGGAGCTTTTCGCTGGCGCCTCGTCCGGCGACAAGGATATGGGGGAGTCGGCGGTGGCCGAGGAGGACACCAACGACTCGCAGGTCTGCTTTGCGGTCTTCATCCTCGACCCCGTGCACGAGATCCAGTTCAGCGCCGTCAGCCAGGCCGTGCCCGCGCGCTGGGTCCGCTGGCTGGACGCCCCGAGCCCGCTGACCCCCACGAGCAGTAACGACGGCAGCGGCCGCGGCGAGGTGGACAACTTGCCCGAGGAGATCAGGGACATTGTCGAGAGCGGCGGCGTCGACCCGCGCGAGTGGGTCGCCGAGTGGGCCGAAGAGGTGCTCACGCTCTCTGTCGGTGTCGTGGCGCAGAGGTATGTCGCGCGGCGGATGGGAGTGGGCGAGGGCGGCATCGGAAAGGGCAAACGAAGGATGGAAGAGGTTGTCGAGGATGGCGGTGGCGAGGCTGCGAGGGCGGGTGTGATCTGATTTACGCGGCGGCCCAGCCTGCACGCATTGTGACATCAGGACGGCCGTGTGTTAGTGTATCGGGTTGAAGACGTGGCGAGATTGGCAAGAAAGGTGTTGACCGTTCCCGCACCTGTCGTCGCTGATGAGGAAATATGGCGGTTTCGCTGGAGTTCGGGCCTCAGGATATTCCCACTGCACGTATCCAGCTCGAATAATATGCTTTACGGACAGGGTGCAGTCTGGTTGCCTAGAAGTTTCAGTGATCTGTCGCACATCTTGGCCGGCGACTTCCTGTCGAACAGACTCCAGCAAGGAATATTGCCATGCGCATGAGCCTATTCCGGTGGCCTCTGGGATATGAAGTCCCTAGAAGCTCTTGCACTCAGTAAGAATATGACAAATCTGACCCTGCTCATACTAAACCAATCTGGAACGCTGCATGCGAGGTCTGCACATATAGTCAGGTAAATAATATAGCTAGAACATGCATAACAGTCTCAAGGGTCAAGTACAGCTGCCTTGTCACGCCACGTGCTTCTACACAAAATAACGCGTGCGTCCTAAGTGTCCCACGGTATTCAGAGCATTTTGGACTACTTGTTCTTGCTGGGGACTGGAACACATTTCCTCTCTTCGTGTTACGGTAGAGAACGTGTATGGGCGCCTGTCTGTATGTGTCAAAACTGCCCGGGCCCTTTCCCAAAGATCTCCCCATCTGGCACCGTAAGCCACGGCACAGAATTGGCATCATCAGTGTCCGAGCCAACAGTGTTGCCCCACCACTCCAGCTTCACGCTGTGGTAACTCAGCGCGAAGAAGATAACAATAGTGGCAATCGCCGTGCCAGTATCCATGGCGCTCTGCAGGAGATAATTGTATCGCTTCCACCAGGCGAACGCCCTCTTTCGGACCAGGTAGTTGAACAGGAAGCCGAAGATAAACCACAGGCTGTACTGCGTCGTGTTGGCCGGTGGGATGTTGCCAGCGGCGTTAAAGAAGATGGGGACGTTCACGTAGCGCAGCCACGTGTTTGGGTACCTCTTGTAGAGCAGGTAGACCAGCACGGTCACGACCGGCCCGATGATGAAGAAATACACGGTCGCGTGGTATATCTGCCCGAGCTGGAACATGCGCTGCGGCCCGATCGTGCCCCAGATCAAAGAGGCGTTGTAGACAACCTTCGCGCCGGCACAGGTGAAGCGCTGCGTGTTGTCGCTGTGGCACAACTTCGGTATATTCCCGATCATCCACCGCAGTACTAGGGATGGATATGTCAGCACAGAATAAGTTCCAGAGCTGGCTACGGCGCGAATACTGACCTCCAGTCTGCGTGGCGGTAGCCAGGACTGACGAATACAACTGCCCGACGAAGAGGACCCGCGGAGGAATCTTCATGTACTGGCCCAGTTTCAGGTCTTGTGCAAAGTCCATGCCGTGCTTTACACTGTTGTAGCCGTAACATTTCACACACATGTTGGCGATGGCGCGGCCCGGCCATGCATACCCGGCGATGAGTTCGGCAATAATGTTCAGGAAGCTAAGCCACTCTTTCGTCAATGACAGCAACAAGGCCGTCCCGGGGGCTGAACTCACACTCTCTGATTCGTGGTACCCTCCAGGATGCCCTCAGGAACAATGAGGACGACCCCCATGCCGAAACAAACCACGATGAACCCCCAGACAGGTAGTCCGGTGTCCCAGTAACTCACAGTCACGCAGCCGAGAGCCACGATCACTACCGTCAAGACACCGTACCACCAATCGGGGACCTCCTTGTAGCTGTTCATCAGCCTCTTGTGGATGTCCTCCCCGCCGTGCCTCGAGTTCTTGAACTTGGCCCAGATCTCGGCGCCATTGTACAGGTACGTGTGGACGACGATGGCCGTCACGGCGGCGAAGGACAGGGCGTAAGTCAGCGAGTAGGACATCGAAATGTACATTGGCGAGTACTCTTCGTACTTGGACAGCACGAAGTTGAGATTGTCATCAACGACCCGTGAGATATTGTACGACGATCCGGTGTTGTCGAATGTGCTTGATGAGAGCAGTGGCAGGTATGCGCTTTTCCACACGTTGGAGTAGTACAGGATTGGCGATAGGAACAAGTAGAAGAGGACCACAACGGCAAAGGCATTGCAGGTGATGTAGAACGGCGTAACCAGCGGGGAGCCTGCGTAGTTGACCTGCGTCCAGTCGAGGCTGATGGGCAGAAGACCTAGTCCGGAATTCATGCCGAAAATGGTGTTGATCTTTTGGTTGTGCGGCGCGATCCAGGTGACGAAGGCGAACGTGCTGAGGCTTGTCCAGATGTAGTCCGGGAACCAAAAGAGCACGAATGCAAAGATGGTGAAGTACGAGAAGAACCGATACCGAGATATGGTCCACCCATTCGCCGGCGAGTTGTCCTGCGGCTCGTGTAGGGCACGGAAAAGAACAGCCGAAGACAGCGTGGACGGCCAGATGAGTGCGGCTGGGTAGACCAGCCAGCGACGTGCGAGGCCAGCGAGGCCAAACCCCAGCATCTGCGTGGTCAGGAGGAAGATGAAGGAGAAGCCCGCACCGTAGTCACGGTCCCAGTAGACGGGGCTGATGATCGATACCAGTGCGCCGGATGCGTACGCTGTGCTCGCACTGATGTTCACGCAGATGACGATCAGGGCATGCTCTTTAATGCTGAAACGGCCAGGGTTGATGTCGAAAGAAAGAGGCCCTAGGGGCATTCTCCATCGTGGAAGGATCTCCCAGGCTCGACCGATGGGAAAGACGAGGAGCTGGGCGACGACGTAGCCAATGGACAGTGAGGGATACCGGAGGCCAAAGAACTGGTTTGCGCCAGCGAAGACGATCACGAAGACGGTAGTCAGAAACCAGGCACGAAAAGCTTGAGAAGCGGTTAGTACAAAGTTCGGCCAGCGACAGATACGGATCTCGCTGGAGAAAAACAAAGGGGAGCGCACTGTTGCAAGGGAGGCTCGGATCATCGGTGTTGGGCACACAAGCCGCGACTTCTGGGACTGGATATACAAATCAGCATTTCCGTGGTCTGGAAGCATCGAGCTTTCACTGGGCATACAAGGTGACTGGTCGCCTTCAACATTCCACTTGAACGCCTCCACGGGTGTGAGCTCAGTTGCTTCGGCTCGGTCCGCCACCAGTCGCTTGCTGTCTTCGTCGAAATTTCCCTCGACATCCTCGGGAATCACGGTGTGCTTCTCCTCCACACGGTCCTTCTCGGACGAAGGAGGGGTCTCAGACCCGACCTGGTGGATCTCAGTGGCCGTGGCCATGACACAGAACTATCCGTCCGTAGAGCAATTGAGACTGGGCCGGGGCAGCGGGATGTGTGAGGTAAGCGAAGATGGCTCTGGAAAAAAAAAAGAATCAATTCGGCCGAGGTGGGCTCTCAATCCAGGTCTCTATAAATGGAATTTAATTTGCAACTAAAATATAAAGCTGCCGGCGCAGTCAAGTGCAGGGGCACGAAGAAAAGATGTGATTGCATCGGCACTGCCGCCGTGCCGCGCAATGATTGCCTGCGACCCCTGGATGGCGAGGCGCGCCTCGCAAGTCGCGGCATCACATCATTGTACCATGGACACATAATTGGCCGAGGAGCATGTGTATCTCGGAGGTGATAAGCCAGAGTCGTGGTATGGAAATCTGCATGACACCGAAGGAGGCGGAGTGGGCGTCGGAATTGTGGAGGCGATGCCGGCAGCGGGACCCAGTGTTGGCTAAGTTTGGCCAAGGGCCCTGCCGGCGCCGGCGTCAAAAGCTTGCCTTTGGCTAAAAGAAACTCCAGCATCTTTGCTGAGCCGCTTGCGACTGATGGTGGCATTCGGTCCTTTACCGGGGCGTGGCCGAGCTCACCATACTGACCTGGGACACTCGCCACGGCTTCAGGGGACGGCTGGCAGTCGAGGCGGCTGTCCCCGCGCTCGTGTGATCATGCTTGAGTAAAGACTGAGGTTCCTTGTGCTGGTGCCGGAGAAAGATTCGATTCCACGTCGAATCGAATGCAACGTGAAACGTAATCAGGTGGATTGCACGAGCCCAAAAGGAGATGTCACGTCGACGCTATCCGCAATGGCGCAAGATAGTTCAAAGTGGTCGTACGCCCCTGCTCGGATCTGCACTGTGTTCAAGCAACTGTGGCAGGACGATATTAAAATATTTTTTTCTTTTGAAAAAAAGGTTGATACTTCTCTAGCACACAGTATATGATCTTGCGTTTTGCGATAGGCTCCGCGTGCAAGACTCAACCATGTCCAGGCTCTTATCAAGCAGTACCTAGGTAGCGTTTATTACCAAATGCTAGTGTCTGATTTATTTAAGAAACATTCCGAACCAGACACAACTCAAAACCAGTTCCCAGTCCAAGCCATGTCTTCGACCCCAAATAGACAACTATCAAGATCAATCCCCCAGTCTTGAAAGACATTCTGGAAGTCCAAAGTGGAAGTGTGTCCGTCGCCGCCACCAAAAGGATCCGTACCGGCATACTCGGCACCGGCCGGGTGCGAGATCAACTGCTGGGCCTCGGAGATCTTTGCTGAAAGCGTCCCGAAAGTCGTGACACACTGCTGCACAGACTCGCTGAGGTGCGCGTGCGCGCGCAGGGCCTGCATCGTCTCCTGCCAGGACTTCGAGACGGACTGCGTGAACAAGTCGTCGGCTCGCAGCATGGCAGCAAGCAGGATGGTCCCTGCTACATAGAGGTAGAAGACTCGGTGCCACCATGCGATGCTGGCGAGGTTGGCGCCCGAGTTGTATTCCCGACGGACAAGCTCTGCCATGTTCTGGGCATTTTCAATGCAGGAGATGGCGCAGTCGCGGAAGACCTTGTCTTTCAGGCCCTGTCCGAGCATCTGACTTGACGAACAATAATGTGCAAGGATGGGCTTGAAAAGTGATACGCGAGCATGGAAGAGACTGAAAAGTCCGCTGTCAGCACGGTTCTGCCTTGCAAGTATCTAACTACTGTAGAACTGGGCGTTTGGTCATTCACGTGTGGCTTACCGGAGGCGGAGAAGCACAGCTTGACGGTGAGCAGCATCTTCTGCCGCGTTTGCCGGGCTGTCAGGACACTCTCTCAGGGTGAAGCTCGGGGTCAGACACTTCTCCCAGCTCGCGATACAATCCTCAAGCTGCAGCACAGTGGCAATACCACTGTCATGCTCTTGAGAAAGACGCGAGACACGGATCATGTCGGCACTTCCATAGCAGTCTGGTTCATGTGAGAGCGCCGCACGGTTGACGATCTCATAGATATCTATCGTCTTGCTGAAAAAGTCAGAGTCCTGTGAGCCACTGCCGTCTCGTCGGATGCCGAGGGCGGCAACTGGTGCCGCTGCTGCCAGAGGAAGAGTTGAGACTCTCCCGGAAGCCCACGAGGCGCTCCTACATCATGTATCAAAGGTTAGCTCCCGCTCCACTGTGATCCCGTGGGTTCTGAGACGGTAGTGATAGTAGCCAGGGTGGAGGAGAACGGACCTATCCATGAAGACGCAGCACTGCCAAAGCCTCCGCCGCCGCCTTTCCTCAGACTCAGACTGCGCATTGCCGACGCCAGCAGAACCATGGGGCAGATCTATTCCCAGGCTCTGCGCAGCGCGAATGGCAGCCCCCACAGCTAACCAAGTCTGATGCGAGTGATTCGTGCACTGCAAGTATCGGCTGAGCAGCAACATACACTCGACTGTCTCCAGCGAAGGGGGTTCCCAGATGAAAGCCTCGGGCCGCAGGAGCGCCCATGCACGGTGGAAATACGTCCTGCTCGTCTCCTCTCTCACCTCCCGTGCCAGAGACTCCTGCAACTGAGTCGCCAACGCGAAGATGGCATTCAGCGTGCTCAGCAGTATACGCTGGTCAGGAGAAGACTGTTGGTCTACAGGCCTGTCCTCAAACAGTGCTTGGTATGACTTCGAGAGGGTCTGCATGTCGACGAATGGCTCCAATGGCTGGATGTGCCGCCAGTATATATCGACGAGTTTATCCGCCTCCCCCTGTGGAGGTAAGGCATTCTCCATGCCTCGGTATGCGTCTGCAGGGCGGCCGAGGAGCCCGAACCAGGGAACGTGGGCGAAGTGTAGCAGTGGCGGCCTCTCCGAGGATGGGGCCCCAATTCTCGTCGTCACGGCGGTATTGATGTCGCTGGCGGATATCCCCGGGGCAGATGAGTTTGGGAAGACACGGCCAGAACTCCCAGTCGCTTTTGGTGGACTGAGACTCACTGGATCTGGATGAGACTCACTCGAACCGTCGTGATGTGGCAGTGGCGGCCCTTTCTGGAGGGAATGCTCCCTTTCATCCGCCGCCGCCTCGGCCGCTACTGAAGCTGTGCCATGGTAAAGGCAGTTCCCAGGTCTTGCCTGTGATCTAGAACGCTCCCGGCAGGTGCTGCAGGCTGATTGCATGGTCAGCGGACCGCTATTTTGCGCAACATCAAGCATCGATACTTGGGGTTTAGGTTGACGTCCAGACGTTCTTGTTATATATCCTCCCCACTTATTTTTCAGGCCAACCTACCGGGACGCCCACCATCGCACTTCACCTTTCTTCTCCTGCAGTTCTGGCACGCAACAGCCACCTTTAGTTTTCTTCCTTTCCTCCGCAATACAGCTGGCTGCGAGCTTGATGCCGGGTCTCCGGCCGTTGCTACCATGATTATGGGTAGTGGTAATGATGACCCCCACCGCCTCTTCTGAGCATTAGGCAGGTTCGGCCATGGAGACCAGCGGGTATATCGGTGTTTCATAGGGCCTTGGCTTCTGAGTAATGCCCTGAGGCCAGGCAATAGTCTGTCATTTCCACCAATGTGGCCAATCACGAATCGTTCCGAGAGTATTAGTGGAGGTCTCGGATCTATTCCTGTTCAGGAGTGGTTTGTGGGCCATCTTCGAAGAGACAGCCAATGATAGAATCGTCTACCCGGGGCGGCATTTTGTAATCACGGCCTTTTATAGTGGTGGTAGTTGCAGACAAATATATAGCCAACACTATATTCCAGTCGTCGAGTCTGGGCTGTACGTGGAGATGGTGTAAGTATATTTGACTAGCGGCTGGGCTTTTGTCCTCTAATAAGCCCCAACCGTTAACTATGAAAAAGAGCACCCCGCCGTCGTTCACTTCCGATGAACAAATTCCCTTTCGGGGACATGGGACAGTTGATGACCCCTTTATCGTCGAGTGGCTCCCAGGTGACCCTCGAAATCCAATGTATGTCAGGGAAAAAGCGAAAGCAACCCCCAGGAAGACACCCAAGAATTGAGGCGAATCTCGTCTACATTGGTCTGATTTCCATCGTCTCTAGGAACTTTTCCTCCCAAAAGAAATGGTTCATCACGTCCGTGGTGACTTTCTCCGTTCTGGCCATCACACTTACGTCCTCGGCATACTCGGGATCCTCCAGTGTCCTTTTGACCGAGCTGAACACCAGCACAGAACTCGTCTCCCTCGGTGTCAGTCTCTTTGTTTTGGGCTTCGCCATCGGCCCGGCCTGCTGGGCGCCACTCTCTGAGATATATGGGCGCCGCATATTATTCATTGCCACCCACGCCGTGGTCGTGGCTTTTGTCGCTGCCGCGGCCGGCGCCAACTCGATCGGGTCCCTGTTGATGTTTCGTTTCTTGGCTGGGACTTTTGGGGCTTCACCCATGACCAACTCTGGTGGTGTACTTGCCGATCTATTCCCCCAAGCCCAGCGAGGCATTGCTATGTCGGTTTTCTCGGCTGCTCCTTTCATGGTCAGTCCCCCCGATTGTTGGTTGGTTCTTTTGGTGGCACCCGGGCACTGTCTTGCCAAGCTGACGTCTGAGCCTCTGTACAAAGGGTCCTGTTCTGGGTCCGATCCTTGGTGGCTATGTCACCATCACCGTGAGCTGGAGGTGGGTCCAGGCAGTCTGTGCTATCTTCATCGCCGTGGTTTGGGTTGTCGGCACCCTCTTCGTGCCAGAGACCTACGGGCCGGTACTGATTGGGCGCCGAGCAGCAAGCCTATCAAAGAATACGGGCAAGGTGTACGTCAGTGTACTGGACAAGAACAAGCCTCAAATTCGACCCTCCGAAATCCTTAAGCGAAGCCTCGCCCGCCCTTGGGTCCTGCTCTTCCGAGAGCCAATCGTCCTCATCGCCTCGACCTACATGGCTATCCTCTACGGCACGATTTACATGTTTCTCGGGGCTTTCAAAATCGTATACCAGGAGAAGCGCGGCTGGGACGCCGGATCGGGAGGGTTATCCTTCTTGGGTCTAGCAGTCGGCATGCTCTGCGGACTGGCCTACACCATCGCGGACAACAAGCGTTACAGCAAGCTCGGGACCGGCGCCACCCCGGAGTCCCGCCTGCCGCCGGGGATGGTCGGCGCTGTGGCGTTACCCGTCGGCGTATTTGCCTTTGCCTGGACAAACAGCCCCAGCATTCACTGGGCAGTGAGCATCGTGCTGTCGGCGCCGTTCGGCTTCGGCTGCGTCGGCGTGTTCCTGTCATGCTTGAATTATCTCGTGGACAGCTACACCGTCTATGCGGCTACGGTCCTTGCTGCCAGTGCCATGCTGCGGTCCTTGTTCGGCGCCGCTTTCCCCATGTTTGTATCGCAGATGTACGCCGCGCTCGGCATCCACTGGGCGAGTTCTGTCCCGGGGTTTTTGACGGTGGCCTGCCTACCATTTCCCTTTGTCATGTACAAGTATGGGGCCGCGATAAGGCTGAAGTGCAAATATGCTCAAGAAGCTGCTGAGATGCTGGCGCGAATGCAGGTGCAGAATTTGTCTTCAGATGATGGGCGATGAAAGTGCAAAGAGCCAGCAATTGTGGCAATAGTTATAGACAAATATAGACTTGCGTTTTACCTTGCTTCATGCAACCCCTTATCTGGACATGGTATAATGATGTAATGTGCGTTTTTGTGTGCAAGTGATCCACATCGTTGAACAAATTACGGATGTGCTTTTTGATATGAATAGACCACTTGAGAGACCGTGATACCTGGTTGATTTCGCGTTTCTCTATCAAAATGATTGAATGCATGTGCCAAATAAACCATTAACGTGGCCAGAATTTGGGATTTCTGCACTAAGACGCATACAGTTGATAAGTACACCCATAGGCTCTGTTGTTAAATATCTTGTCGACCCAAAAAAAAGGTTAACCAGGTATAGATGCCTTATCATTTTCTGCGACTGGGTATACAGCCATGCCGGCAGCGATACATACATATTCCGGGCTACTAGCAACGCCTCCATTTACTCAGTGACCTTCCCAAGAGAGTGCCTCGAGAAAAACTGCACCAGATGCTGGCTCGTCAGGTTGAAGTTCGCCGTATGATTAGGGCGACCAGCGAGGTCCAACCCGATCGTCGAAGGCCACGCGTGACCCAGGCCTTCGATGCTCAGCGCCCTGACCTCCGCGCCGGGGCAGTCCCAGACCTCCTCCCACGCGCCCGGGTGAACCTCCTCGACGCGGTCGGGCTGCGGGAACTGGCCTGGGTACGTGCCCCTGGCGCACCCATTGCGCTCCGCCCACTGCCTCCGCCACAGCCTGACGTCGGGCTCCGGGCCGAAGCTGCCCTCCTCGGGGGTCCTGCCGTAGAACGGGGTGATGACGTCCTCGATGCCGTGGACGTGGAAGATCGGTGCCGGCCGTGATGGAGTGCAGTTGTGAAATGCGTAGGTTCCTTGGTAAAGGGCCGGGCTGACGGGGGCGAATGCCGCGATGATGCTTGATGTGTCTGGCCGGCATGCCAAGAGGCTGGTGAATCCTCCCCCGTTGGACTTGCCGCATGCGTAGATTCGGGACCTGTCGATGGTGTAGGTGGATGATATGGTCTTGATTATGTCGAACACGTAGGCGATGTCATCGACTGAGCTGTTCTCATACGGGGCACCTTTCCAAATGTGTCGCATGTTCCATTCCGTGTTGTTCACACCCTGTGCGTAGGCCGTGAGGAACGGCTTCCCCGCAATGGTCAGGGACGGATCGGAGAGCTCGGTGATGCGCTGTTGCTTCTCACTGAAGCCGCCAGCTGTCGCGCTTGTCAGCACATGTCTGTTCTCAACGCTCGCGATCACAAAGTCATTCATAGTTAGCTGACCTCCATGGAACGAGAGTACCAGCGGATGCGCTTCATCATGTTTATAGGCATCGGGAACATTTAGTAGGAATTTGCGCTCAGTAGGGAGCTTATAAGCGACGTTGCCGATCTGAGGTTGTGCGGCGGACGCATCGCTGAGGACGACCTGTGTTGCCCTCGTGGCGCTTATCTGTGAAGCGAGGAGGGCAGGGAAGATGTACTTGAATCCAAACAGCATGACGAACACAACCAAAAAACACTGCAATAAGACTCGGGTTGAAGATTTAACAAGCCCAGACATCAGATGTTGATGTAGACAGGGAGGATCAGATACAACTGCTGGAGTGATTTATATGGAAGATATGCATGTGGGCGTGTCGGGACGATGCAAGTTGGAGTCGCAAGCACGCGAGGGGCAAAACGGTCGAGGATTGGACCAATGTCGCCGGCAGCGCCGGCAGAAGTCTTATCCACAACACAGTTAAGTCTTATCCACAGTTCCGGAGTTGCTGCTTGAGAACCTTGGTTCCAGTCGAAGAGTCCGGGGTCGCTCCTGACGATTGAAGGAGGCAAGTTGCTGCTCGACATCCTAACGCACTTGGAGATTCTTCTGTCGGTTCTTGAGAATGGCTTACGTAATGCAATACCGGATTCAGGCGTTAGGCAATTCTCGCGTCTGACACGAAGCGGTGAAGGACTTCTCCGTTGCCACTCGCAACTTTGCTAGAACACCAGATTAACTTCCGGCTTCAGTACGACCGGGACGCTAACCACACCATGTCTTTCTTCAAGAAACTTTTCAAGTCTGAGCCTCCGCTTCTGGTGGAAGGGGAGGAGCCGAGCGGCCCGCTGCCGCAACGCGTCCTGATGAAGACAAATTTCGGCGATATTGAGCTCGAGTTGTATACTGAACAGACTCCCAAGGTAAACAAACACATGGATTATTTTTTGCTCCGACCAGTCTTCTTTCCTTTGTGTCCTCTTTAAATAACAACTCTGCCCAGACATGCCTCAACTTTATCACGCTGGCCAATGCGGGAAAGTACGACAACAGCATCTTCCACCGCGTCATCAAGGGCTTCATGATCCAGGGCGGTGACTTCACCCGCGCCGATGGCACTGGAGGCAAGTCGGCCTGGGGCGGCAAGTTCGACGACGAGATCGTCCGGGGACTGTCGCACGACGGGCCGGGCGTGCTGAGCATGGCCAACGCGGGGCCTGGCACCAACGGCAGCCAGTTCTTCATCACCCTGGGCGCATGTGACCACCTCGACGGCAAACATACCGTCTTTGGGAGGATCGCGCCGCACTCGCAGGGCAGCATGGAGACGCTGAAGAAGATTGGTAGTGTGAAGACGGAGATGCAGGACCGCCCGGTGCAGACGGTCAAGATCGTGGAGTGCCGAGCTGAGAATTAGGAGCGGGAGTATACAAAACACGAATCTCATCTAACGAGGCGTCACAGTCATTTCATGCAGTGTATTTCCCTCACTAGCTTGGCCCATCTTTCGGTGCCCAGGACAGCACGCATTACCAAGTCGTCATCAGGGACTTCAGGAGAGGTTTGTCAAGCCGATTAGTATTGATGGAGTATGGAGTCTCAGAATGCAAGTGCCCAGCGAGGTCACACCACGTCAACAAAAGTGTCGATGCGGGAGGCCTTGCAAGCCTGCTGGATCCTATTCTTGTACTACGGAAGCTCTTGGCCTGGTAGATAAACATTGACGATATTACTCGCCCGCTTGTAGTAAATAAACAGTAGAGAGAGTGTGTCGAAGGAATCTCCCTAGGTAGCAGCTAGACTAAGCACCTACCTAGGTACTTCAGTAAGTACTTGCCTAGTGGTCTGGTAGCTTAGTCTGCCGTGTTACAGCTCTCCGGTTAGGGGAGAAGAGGCAGGGTTGTTAACCCTGAGGTTGAAAGGCAGCCCGCAGCTGGAACTTTACCGATCCCTCTTTTTACACTTCCAGGACATCCCACCCACATGAATCCAGCAACGCACCACGCACGATCGAGGCTCGCACGACAGGAGAGACAAAAGAACACGCCAGCACACGTGCCCAGCGACGCGGCCACTGAGAGGTCACCGCCGTTTGGATGCCCACCCCCGGGTCCTGTCCTGTCTCGTCCTGCCCTGTCCTGTCCTGGACCGCGACATGTTGTTACCCACGACTATGGAGGCGCTGCTTGGCAAAGTCTTGGACACGCGACGGTGACGAATGCTTGTGCACAAAGCCAATATTAGCCAATTTCCTAGCGTCAAGGCGCCCCTGAGGACTGGCTGGAAACCTGGATATGGAAACAGGCGAGCAGAAAACAAGGCAGACAGCGCAGAATGAACTGACAGGGCTGACAATAGATGCGCATGGGCGAAATACTTGTGGACGTTCGTCCTTGGTCCTGCATGCACACAGCCAGCGTCCCTGCGCCGGAGCAGCACCAGAGCAGCACCACCCTGCAGCAGACCGGTCAGGTTCCCGCCGCCCCCACATGGCCTCAAGGCCACGAGGCCGCAGGGCCCGCAGCATCGAAATATAGCTGCGGATGCACCTACTTGCTGCCCGCCGAGGCCAAGGCAAGCTGCCCTGAGGCGCAACTGCTCTGCTGCTGTGCCAGTCCACGGGGGCAGCAATGGGGTGGGAGGTATTGTCAACTGCCCTCTCTTCCTTCCCCCAGGGGCATTCCGGGGGGGGGGGGCTCCTGGGTGGTTGGGGCGGTCCAAATTTGGAGGGAGCCCGCCAAGCTGGCCACGGGTGATCGCCAAGCAGCGCCAAGTTGGGCCCGATATGCCTGGAATAACCACCACCACCATGGGCCTGCTATGGGGCCTGTCGTGCCCCGGGCCACACAACTGCATGCAGGTGGCAGGCTTGGAGCTGCAGTGCCGCCGGATCAAGAAGCGCTGATGCTGTGGCTCCAATCAACAGTGGCGGCCGGGCCAGGCCTGTCAGAGTGGTATGCCAAGCTCACGGTTGTCGAGCAGGATGTCAATCCGCTCATCCATGGATCCTCGAGATGAGCTGGCCTGGGAGTTGGGCCAGCCCCCTGGATGGAGTGATGTATGCCGCTGGCGGGTTGAGCAACGGGGTGGGTGCGCACAATGTTCGTGTCCTTCGTACCATGCATACTATGGTAAGACGGTAGAACACCCCTCCCCCCTTTCGGCAGAGTGAAGCCACGACGGCAGGGAGGGCGGATGTTGTCTCAGATATCATATCACCGTGCTTCCTGCCCCTCGTCTTTCCCCTTCCCGGTCAAGATTTCACAGAGATCTTGCTTCGTCTGGAAGTTCCCAGCCCTGCTTTCCCTGTTCTACCTGTTTGGGTTGTTTGTTTGTTTGTTGTTTCCCCCTTCCTCCTTTGGGCCTTCCCCTGGCAACACCTCGTCACCACCCGGCACTTCCAAACACACTGGGTGTTGCCCTGTGACTGCCGTACACCTTGCTCACTTCATTTCCTGGGACCGTGTCACCTCACGCTTGCGTTTGATGGGCTTGTGCCACCCTTCCATCTGGCTCTCACCTGCACCCTGCACCGGCGCACCGGCGCACCCCTCAACAAAGACACCATCGAACCAGCTTCTCTAAGGTGCTAAGCTGTTCTGTGGTCTGATCCTTTTCGCACCACCCGGGTGGAGTGGCAGTCTACCAATAGCCAGACTCTGCCTGGCGCATCTTTGGAGCGCAACAACATAACATCAACCCTACCTACATCATACCCAGCATGGCTAGCAACACGGGCTCTGAGTGGGAGAAGGCCACAACCGTGGTGGGTGAAGGCGCGGCCTCAACCGCCCCTGAAGAGAAAGATCACGCCGCCCCGAAGCATGTCAAGTTCCACGTCGACCTCAGCGATGCCCTCACGCCCGACCCGGGAACCGAGGACATGTATAACTACCCAAAGAACAAGTTCGCCTTCTCGCCCGGCCAGCTCTCCAAGCTGCTCAACCCCAAGAGCCTCAACGCATTCTTTGCCATGGGCGGCCTCGCCGGCCTGGAGAAGGGCCTGCGCACCAACATCAAGAGCGGGCTGAGCCCTGACGAGGACATCCTGGATGGCTCAGTGGCCTTTGAGGACGTCGCGACCAAGGGCGCCTCCAGGTACGGCGCCCTTGGAAACAACGCGCCACAGCCTGGCGAGGAAAAGTCGGCTGCTGCTGCGTCTGGCGCCCATCACGCGTCAACCCAGGGCTTCTCCGATCGACAGGACGTATTCAATGACAATAGGTGAGCTTCCTCTCGCATTCACCCGATGGTGAGCATGCTCACATGTTGCGCGCCAAGGGGTTGTTCAGAATGATGTCACTCAGCAAATGGAGACCATCCTGAATTCTGAATCACGCCGGAGTTGCACAGCGCTTCACAGCTAATCAAATCTTGGACAGGCTACCTGAGAAGAAGAGCAAGTCACTGCTCGAGCTAGCTTGGTTGGCGTACAACGACAAGGTCCTGATCCTTCTTACAATCGCCGCCGTTGTCTCACTCGCACTCGGCCTCTATCAGACCTTTGGTACCACCCACGAGCCTGGTGAGCCCAGGGTCGAGTGGGTGGAAGGTGTCGCTATCATCGTGGCAATTCTGATTGTCGTCATCGTGTACGTGTGTCTTGGTGCCGTCAATGACTAACTCATTGGGCTTCGGTCTTCGGAAATGTGCTGACTCCCACTGCCCCATAGCGGTACGCTCAACGACTTCCAGATGGAACGGCAGTTCAACAAGCTCAACAAGAGGCACAATGACCGAACAGTCAAAGTGGTCCGCTCGGGGAAGTCTCAAGAAATCTCTGTCTTCGACGTCATGGTCGGAGACGTCGTTCATTTGTCTACCGGCGACAGTCAGTATAGTCTCTCCTTGTCAACCACCACCCCCCTCCCCTTCTCCCGTCACTTTGGATCCATGCAGCATGTGCCACTTTGGACTCCACAGCAGGCTAATGACACATGTTAGTGATCCCTGTTGACGGCATTTTCATCGAGGGATACGGCGTCAAATGCGATGAATCTTCTGCAACTGGCGAGTCGGATCTTCTCAAGAAGGTCCCCGGTCATGAAGTGTTCGCTGCCTTGGCAGACGCAGCTGCATCTGGCAAGGACAATCCGGAGCTGGAAAAGCTGGACCCCTTCATCATCTCCGGAAGTAAGGTCCAGGAAGGCACAGGGACCTTCCTTGTTACCGCCGTTGGTGTCAACTCGAGCTACGGAAGAACCGCAATGGCACTGCGTACGGAACAGGAAGACACGCCTCTCCAGAAGAAGCTGAACGTGCTTGCCGACTGGATCGCCAAATTTGGTGCCGGCGCTGCACTGATCCTCTTCATTGTGCTTTTCATCAAGTTCCTCGCGGCTTTGCCTGGTAACGACGCCTCACCATCGGAGAAGGGCCAGGTACGTTTGGCAACGGACCTTGAGCAAATGCTTTCGCTGGATGTACTCTGGGCTGACTCGATGCTAGCAATTCCTTACATTGCTGATTGTCTCTGTAACGGTGGTTGTCGTGTGAGTAGATTATTCCCGAGCCTCTTGGTAAGTATATTCAGCAACTGACAATTGCCTAGCGCTGTGCCTGAGGGTTTGCCCCTGGCTGTGACGCTCGCACTCGCCTTCGCCACCACTCGAATGATGAAGGACAACAATCTCGTTCGCGTCCTGAAAGCTTGCGAAACGATGGGCAACGCGACGACCGTCTGCTCAGACAAGACCGGAACTCTAACTCAGAACAAGATGACTGTCGTAGCTTGCACTCTGGGAAGTTGCAACAGCTTTGGTGGGACGGAGCCGGCACTCGACGACACGGACAAGCGCGATGCCCCTGAAAAGGAGGTTCTCGAAACCGTTCCTAACGTTCCGGTCAATGAATTTGTGGCTTCCCTTGGAGATGAGACAAAGCGACTTTTGATCCAGTCCAATGCAGTCAACTCTACGGCTTTCGAAGGCGAACAAGATGGAGAGCAGACATTCATTGGTTCCAAGACTGAAGTTGCGCTATTGACTTTCTCACGAGATCACCTCGGCGCTGGACCGGTCCAGGAAGAGCGATCGAACGCCAACATTGTGCAGGTCCTCCCTTTCGACTCCGCGAATAAGTACATGGCAAGTGTCGTGAAGCTTTCTGACGGTAAATATCGGGTTTATGCCAAAGGCGCTTCGGAAATCCTCGTCAAAAAATGCAGCCGCATACTTAGCGACCCCGAATCTATTGCTGGTGTTGAACTGAAGGATTCTGTCCGCGAAACTATTCTCAACACCATCACGTCCTACGCTGGCCAAACACTGCGGACTATCGCGTCTTCGTACAGAGACTTCGAATCATGGCCACCGGCCGACGTTGGATCTCAGGATGACCCCGACTTTTGGACCAAGGTTCACCAAGATATGACACTCGTTGCCATCTTTGGAATCAAGGATCCTCTCCGGCCATCCGTCAAGGATGCTATCAAGGACTGTCAACGCGCGGGCGTTGTCGTCCGGATGGTCACTGGAGACAACATTCTGACGGGCCGCGCAATCGCCAGGGAGTGTGGCATCTACCACCCGGAGGACGGTGGCATAGCTATGGAAGGCCCCGAATTCCGGCGCAAGGACGAAAAGGAGCTCAAGGAGCTGGTCCCCAAGCTTGAGGTCCTCGCTCGGTCGAGCCCTGAGGACAAGCGCATCCTGGTCCGCACGTTGAAAGAGCTCGGTGAGACGGTCGCAGTCACGGGCGACGGAACGAATGATGCCCCCGCTCTGAAGATGGCCGACATTGGTTTCAGTATGGGAATTGCGGGTACCGAAGTCGCAAAGGAAGCATCCGCTATCATTCTCATGGACGACAACTTTGCTTCGATCGTGAAGGGCATGATGTGGGGACGCGCGGTCAACGACTCCGTGAAGAAGTTCCTGCAGTTCCAGCTTACCGTCAACGTCACGGCAGTTGTGCTCACGTTTGTTTCGGCTGTCGCCTCGGCCGAGGAAGAATCTGTACTGGTAAGTGAAGAGTGAAGAAATACTGGGTAAAGCTTTGTGGGATGACCCAAGTCCCTTTCCCGGGCCATCTTTTCCTGCCAGGGCCCCGAGATCATCAGCCACTGACCTCTACAACAGAACGCAGTCCAACTGCTTTGGGTCAATCTGATCATGGATACATTTGCTGCCCTGGCTCTCGCCACAGACCCCCCCTCTCGATCCGTCCTGGACAGAAAGCCTGACCGGAAGTCCGCATCTCTCATCACACTTCGCATGGCGAAGATGATTATTGGGCAGGCAATCTGTCAGCTTGCGATTACTTTCTGTCTCAACTTTGGCGGCAGGACCCTCCTGGGCTACGGAGAATCCGAGCACGAGGTGACGAGGCTGAAGACGCTTGTTTTCAACACCTTTGTGTGGCTGCAAATCTTCAACGAAGTCAACAACCGCCGTCTCGACAACAAGATCAACATCTTTGAAGGCATCACGCGCAACTGGTTCTTCATCGGCATCAATCTGATCATGATCGGCGGGCAGGTCCTGATCATCTTTGTGGGCGGCGCGGCATTCGAGATCACGCCCCTCAACGGCAAAGAATGGGGCCTCTCTATCGGTCTTGGTGCCATCTCGCTGCCGTGGGGTGTCCTCATCCGCAAGGTCCCCGACGAGTGGGTCGCCGCGTGCCTGCCGTGGTACATCCGGAAGCGGTGGGCGCCCGAGAGCATCACGCCGAGCAAGATGGAGGCCCACCGGCGCAGCACCTTTGAGCTGGAGGAGGGCATCCGGACGCCGCTGCGCACGCTCTCGACGCTCCGCGGGGACCGGGCCAGGCAGAACATCAGAGGCGGGAGCGGCCTCAGGGCTTATATGCACGAGCAGAAGGTCAAGGCCAAGAAGGCCATGAAGAAGACGGCCGCGCCGGCTCACGCCGCTGTCGCCCATATGAAGACTGTGGAGAGCGCCTCGGAGCAGGGGAAGAGCTGAAGTGTCTCGGCGGACGAGGTCCTTGGGGTAGCTGCGTTGACGTGTACATTAGATAATTCAGCAGTGAAATACACATTCTTCTTATAGATTTGTGAGAGTGCCATGGCGCATAGGACAGGGTTCAACTGAATGAATGAGCTGGTGTTTGTGAAAATACGTCGTGTCATGGAAGAAACGAGTTCTTACATGCATTCATCGGTGACTAACTGCAACGACAAAATTTAGTACTCATCAATGAGTACGATTTACATGATGTCTGAAGTTCAAGCAAACCTTTGCCCCCTCCCAAGTTCGTTTAGGTAGGGAAAAGAAAAGCCTCAAGTCTCGTTCCGGTGGTCGATCAATCTTGTATTTGATAGCGCTTGCTGCCTAGTTTTTAGAAATTTGTGGCCGGATTAAACACGGAACCAACAGACTACACGATTGATAATTTCCCACATTAACAGTGTAGATATTATTATGGGTAAATGACAGAGTAATTTGAACTCCTGATTCAAAACCTCATGCAATGGCGTCTATAGTTATTCGTCTGCTTACTGACGCTATTTTACTATTGGCCCGAGTGTCTGAACTTCTACTCAGCATCTCTCACCGGGGAGCTTCTCGATGCGCTGATAATGGAGCAAGTCTTGACACCATTTGGCTCATAAATGCGCCGTCAGAGCCGTCTACTGCTATATTGGGGGTGAATATGACACTGTGGAAAGAGATACTGTTGGGACCTCTTGAGCCAACCTTCGATACTTGAACATTGAGGCCGCATTGAATTCGATTAATTTGTGCCGGAGCACAATCTAGACATTATTATACGCTCATCAAGCCTGGCCCCGAACGAAACCTTGGTAGATAGGCACAGCTGTTCTCACTGTACAGCACTCAGCAATGTCCACACAATATCGCCCAGCGGGCCGTCGCCGGCCAGCTCGATCTCTCTGGGTATCAGGTCGATGGGCCTCAGGGCTGGAGCCGCAGACACCGCGTCAATAGGTGTTCCCGCCTTGAGCAACGCATCTTGGTCGGGCATCGCCAGAGGCTCAATGGTGGTGCGCCAGGCAGTTATACATCCCCCCCCTGTTGCCCGCGACTACTACACACCCATTCGTCCGACAGAGCACTGGCATCACCCAAGACGCTGCGTGTAGCGACTATGAGCGCACGCCACGTCGGCGGCGTGAATAAACCCGGCTTCATAGTGGGACTCGCGCGGGATC